>VXAC01005614.1:95361-177837 GCA_013399225.1 Rhipidura dahli | reverse complement strand
GATTCAAATGCCTCACAACACCTCTGTGTTATTCTATGACTTCCTGTGGGCTTTTAAAGAATTCTGTTATGTAGATTCAGACAGGTTCTAAATATTCTTCCATACAGGTACCTGTAGAAAAAACTCTGCTGTTCAGTAGGTCTGCAGAATGCTGTCCACAGTGGCTACTTCTCTGCCACTGAAAATTGATTATTCCACTCTGTATATTTTCCTAAGCCATTTAAGTGGATCAGATAGTTATAGATATTTGACATGCTAAGTGATGGTCTGGCTAGAGTAGCACTTGTGTGAGGTAAGTGAATTGTTTCCAGTAAACTTAGCCTATCGGTTTTGTTAATATGTTACCACTTGTCTTAAAAATGGTCAGTCAATTTGTTGCATGACATTTTTGAATTAAGTGGGTTGTATGGATTAATTGAGTTAATTCTAAATTTGTCATTGATTTTTTTCAATGTGACTTGCTCCACTATTTTTCTTTTGTTTCTTCATAATTGATTTTCAGTGTATAATGCATTTACTATTGAATGCTTATTGCAAAATAAAATGGTAAAAAGCAATATATAGTAATGATTTTTTGCAGTCTGTCATTTCTCATTATATTTCTTGCAAACAGTTGTCCGAAAAAATGATTATTGCCAAACTGTGTAGGAAGCCAGAAATAAGGACAAGTTTTATTCCCATGGTAAATGAATTAATTAGCATTTTCAAAGTTTTAGTGGTACATTAGTAAATCAGCTGGTGAAGTCATATGAACCTCCTGATGAATAAGGATTTCCTTCTCAAATCTGCAGCAAGTATAGGGAAATAACTAAGAGGAGGAGTGGGTTTGATAGGAAATTTTCTTTAAGCTGTTGATTACATTGCTCCATTGCTCTTGTTCTCATTATAGTTCTCCTCATTGCAAAATATGCTGGAGACATACTGTCATTGCAACAGATAGTGGTGAGAAATGGGTGACTTAGGAAGCTTGAAATACTTCAGTGGCCAAAGATATCTTGCCAGAATTGTGTTTCTCCTTGGTCTGAGGGATAAGTTGCAATTTCAAAATATCTCAGGAGCAGCCAGGACAAAGTACCAGGGTCTGATTTTTCTGATACCAACCTAAAGCCTCTCAAGTCAGGCAGATGTTTCTGGTCCTTTGTTTAATAACTAGCTGACAGGAGATGTGGGATGTCTTTTCAAATGTTGAGAGAATATCTGAGAACTACAACTGTGTTCAGTCTGATAGTTTAAAAAAATGTATTATGTTTGAAGTGGGCTGGTATATTTCTTTTTCAGTTTCATACTAGTTTCTTAGCTTTTGTCTTGTCTGGTTCTCTCCTACATTTTGTCAGATTTGGGGTCAAAAGTATAAAGGAGTGATCTCTTGATGAATCTCTTGATGAATTCTATGTAGGTTTTGCTGTTGGAAAGACATGGGTTTGTGGGAGAACAGCTCCATGTTGCAGGGCTGAAATCATTAGTGCTGAAGTCTATTGATCTGGCAACATGAGTTGCTGATGTAGTATAGAAATAGGCAAAATATTTATGACCTGAGCTTTGGCGTGGCCATCTGACACATCCTGCTTTGCAGTGATATTTGAGAACAGAAAACTCCAATTTCTCAAGCATGTCACATTTTGTCCTGCAGCTCTAGCCCTCTATAAAACGACTGAAGAGATTTTCTTAATTTATTCTGATAACGGGAAGTTGCCATATCTTATGACATCTTTAAAAAGACCAATCATACTTTTAATTGCTTAATTAATCACAGCATGAAAGGGGAACAGTCTTCAAGGACATTTACTTCTTTTTTTTTTCTTGCCTACAAAGTTTTGTTGGCTGCTTTCTTTATCAAAGATACTTGTTTGATAGTAGAGAATGTAGCTAAAACGGTTGATCAAACAAACACAAGATCATCCTTGACACTCTTTAGTGTAAGATGACTGACCTATAAAGCCCAGTTAGATATTTCTATCCCACTGGTGTGGATGAAAGCCTATGATCTCTTCCCCAAGAATATGCCTTTCTGTTTCAGCCAAACATAGATTAAAAAATTCTCACAAACCTAAAATATAACAGAAAGCCTAAAAGCAGAGATGGGCGTCTTGCCAAGTGGGGGAGAAGAGCTGAGATTCAGGTTCTCCGTGCTGGTCAATGAACTCATTACTTCTCACCACTGAGAAACATGCTGCTTTCTTTGTCACACAACCTGTCTCATCTCATTAGCACAACAACTCAAATATGTTGACAGCATGTAATGGTTTTCACTGCATATGCTAAGAAGCGGTTTTAAACCAATTTGCCATTTTCTTTGTAGGCAGAGCGTGACTGCTGATCACTGCTAAGGTCCCTGAAAAGTTATTCACTTGCCACTGTTCCTACAGGTAAAAAATGAAGCTGTGAAACAGATGATCCGATGCAGCATAGTGCTCCTTCCTTTCCCTGGGTGTTAATGAACTCCCTCTCATTCCCAGCTGGTCGCTGGGTGCAGGGAATGCATTCAGGCTGAATCAACTCGCTGTGACTCAGCAGACAGAATCTGCATTGGCTCTTTCTTTCCCTGAAAGCTATTAAAGCGTAGCTAATTCTCAGAGCTGAACGTTTAACATTTTCTGAGTGCATTGTCTGCATTTCATAAACATATTTAAATGTTAGACTTCATTCCTATCATTAAGTGCCACCTACCTTATTTGATCATGTTTAAATTTTTTCCTGTAGCATTAATGAACTGGCCAAAGCTTTCAATGGAAGTCCTACCTGTCCATTCTATTTTTTATTATTAAAAACAAGCTCACCATATAGAAACCTTAAATAATGAACTCTGTATTTATTATTTACATAATATTTGCATGTTAACCTACACTCAGGGAAAAAATGTTGAAAAAGAAATGGAAAAACGTCTTTTATATTGTCTCATCTCTGATAGTGAACTGCCTCTAAAGAGCTGCTTTAAACAGGGAGTTTTTTCTCATTATTGCTGCTAGATTTAACCTTCTGTCCCCTTTCTAGACTCTGTACCTAATGTGAGACTGGCACGTACTGGAAAGCTGTTAAAATTCTCAACTCCTGTGGTAATACCTTGGCTCATTGGTGCTGGATGATGTTCTTTGCATCATTGCTGTAAGAAGAAATCACATGACCAAAGTTAAGCAGAGTTCTGCACTGTTTTCAGGCCTGTGAATACTTCAGTTCTACTTGACTTAGCATAATTGATAGGAGAACAGCCTGTGTTTTATTTTTTCTCCACAGAACCTTAACAAAAGTTCCTGTATCAGTCTTCTGTCCTATGTCACTGATAACAGTGAAAATTTGACTATTGATAAGTACCATGAAAAATTAAATCTTTATGTGTTTTTGGGAAAATTGTCATGAAGTCAGAGGAATTTTTCAGGGGAAAGAAGAGATAAATTGTAACTTCCTTGTATTCATCTCTGCTGAGAAAGGATTTTTTCTTTTTTTCAGTTCATAGCACCTCATTTAGGCCAATGAATTCCACCCCAGTCATATGGCTACAAGATACCTCAGGTTATTGCTGTGGACTTATTTTTGGGCAAAAGAACAGAAGTTTTCTCCCCAGATTCTGTATTTGAAATGTTTTCATTATTACTCTGAAGTATCCAGAGACAGTCTGAATTTTACTTTTGTTATGATATAAATATATTTTTTGATAAATAAACATAAGTGATTAACCTGCAAATAACAGGCAAGTAGTACTTGAAAGGTTAAATGTCCATTCTGAAAAGTGATACAGAACTTTTAATCTCTATATAATTTGTGTACAAAATTAGATATTTTATGCATTTGATTTACTTTCTCTTGAGTTAACTTTTGGAATTGTGTTCTGATTGGAGGCTGGCAAAACTTTTAAGTTCGGAAAAGTAATGTTTGTTCACTTCCCTGGAAGATTATCAAGTTCTAAAGGTAGAAAACAAATATCCCATTTGGACACTCACATTCACAGCTCTCTCCTGTTCACTGAACTTGCTGGGATCACAAGCACCTGCACAGCACCCAGGTAGGTGAGTGGAGTCTCCTGGTAGCTGATAGCTTTGGGCTGATTGATGTGCAGCCTTCAAACCTGCATTTCAGTCTCCTGCCTGGTGCTGCTTTGAAAGCTTTCAGCCTTGGGTCACAAACAGGGTTTGTCATGTACAGGGACTCTGACCTAGAGTGCCACTGGCTGCATTTTATTCCGCTGCTTCAACGTTTTTGTTTCAGCTTCCTCCTGTTACATGTAGCTCAGCTGGTAGCCTGTGGCTCCAAGCTGCTGTCATTTGATTTAACCACTCGCAAATCAGCTAAGTCAAAATTAATTAATGAATTCCTGTTTCCTTCCTCCTGAGCTCTCCTAAATAATTTGTTTTTAATTTACTCAAAGTAATGAAAACATTTGGGTTGACATTATTTGTCCAAGGTGACTATGAAAATGGAACTGCTCAAAAAACCATTTGTACAATGTTACTTTTGAAATGCTTGCATAGTTCTTTTTAAATGCTTGACTTCATTCTAGACAAGAGGGGAAATGCAAGTCTTACTTTCAGAGATGGTAGAAGCTGACAAAGATATAAATATGGCATGATATCTCTTTCCCCATGTGGTGAAATGGCTCTTGAAAAAAAAAAAAAGGTCAGTATTAAAAGTTGGACTTTATTGAATCTCCTGGAATTAAAGACACACGCGGGCAGCAGAAACTCATAGAGCTGAAGCCTCCCACTCTCCTTTTTCTGTGACATACCATAAGTAGAGAATGCACACACTACATCATCAAATGAAGCTAGTAATTGTGGGGTCGTTACAAATTTTATTTTGCTTTTTTAGAATTGTATTTCTTTAAAGGAGAACACAAGAAAGGCATGCACAGCAGCAGGGGAGCCTGTAGCTGCTTGCATCTCAGGTTTTGTGAAATGAACTTGACCTTTCAGTAATGCCAGGATGATTCCTGTGGCATACCAGCAGCAGAAGAAAGAGCAACTCAGGAAATATTAAAAGAACTTTCAACAATGAGGGAATGTGATCTTAGAATTGCGCTTGGCCCTGACTGATTTATTTTTATTTATGTAGCAGCTTAATCATAGTTTGTAGCTGCAATTTTTCAAAGACAATTAACAGATGAATTACTGAAAGAAGAGTCAGGTTTCCTGGGCAATTTGACACCTGTAGGTTTTTTAAGGCAAAGGTTCCTATACAAGTCAGGTCAGTGCAGCCAAAGGCTGCTGGACTCTGTGCAGGTTGTGTTCTGCATGGATTCTTGTCTGGCACTTTGCTTTTTGAGCTAGCTGGAGATATTGCTCCAACTTTTTAGTCCTCACCATGGGCAGAAAGAAATGAGTGAAAACATATTTAAATATGAATGTTATTTTGTTATACTTATGTTAAACCACACTTTTTCACATATTCACCAGTGCTTTTAACAGCTCTGCATGATGTTTCAGCCATGCAGATGTTTGCAGTGGAGGGGTCAATGTTTAATCTGGGTTTGTCTAAAGCACCATTTCTGTAGCATAACAGAGGAGATCTGTCTTCCGCAGTGGCCATCTGATGCTGCCTGAAAAGAATGTCTTGAGTAGTGAGGCTGTGTGTAATAGAGCACAACATCTGCAGAGAAGCACTCACATCTGTTTAATTTAATTTTATTTGTTTTACATGTACAAACAAAAGCAAAAGATACTCAGATAGGTGTTCAGAACCGTTTCCATGGCTTCACAGATACTCTGTGACTCCTTCCCACTAAAAAGATGATCCTGTGTTTTTTTCCAGATTTGAGCTCAGCCACTGTTGATGTCATTTTTGGTAAAGCAAAAGGGAGAAAGTTAAGCTGTTCCTACTACAGAATCCCACTGTGTGGTATTTACCATGAATAAAGAGGGGCATGTCTGACGTCTTTGCTTTCTCACTCACTGCTACCCAGCCTTTGAAGGAGCAGATTGGCACAGGGAAAATGAAGAGAAGGCAGGCCTGTGTAGAAATAGTTCACCCCTCTGTAGCTACTCTAATATTTGTATGATTCCCCCTGGAAAACAGAACATCTGCTCATTTGAAAGGCTACAATGCTACAAATTGCCCTCTAACCAAAGATGTATAAATGGCAGTCGTTTTGTAGGAAATTTCAAAAGATTTATATTATTTAGTGTGCTGGAAGAAGTAAAATATGACAAAGCAATGGATTTTTACCTTTTTTGCTCATTATGGACATACAAATATTGTTTTCCTTGGGCATTTTGCAAATAATTTTGAACAAAAAAAAATCTTTTTCTCTGTAGTTTTTGTTATCCTGAAGCCTTTAAAAAAAGCCTATTTCTTTCTAAGTAGAGATTTAGAAAGAAGGAAAATGACATCAATATTTTTCCTTCAAAAGCCAAAAAAATTATAAAGAACTTCTGATCAGTTATCTGGAACCATTTTCCTTCAACATAAGCCAATCTGAATCAACAGTAATTTCCTCTCCTCATACCACAGAGACACAGCACTCCTTACTCCTGACTCTCCAAGAGAGTGAGGTTCTCTTTTACCTGCTTGGTCCTTGCTTTCATCCCTAAAGGAGGCCTGGAATCACTCACTGGCTTTACTTCCTGAAAAATAAGCTGTTTGGTTTTATTCAAGTGATACAATTTTACAGTGCACCGTCATTTTTAGAGTGGTTGCATATATAATATTTTTAAAAACACAATGGCAATTAATTGCTTGTGTTACTTATATTTTTGGGAGTAAAAATATTTATAACTTCTACTAGGAGTAGTCCTTAAATAAGTTTTGTGTTAATAATGAATTACTCAAAGGGAACTAATTGCCTGTCACAGGGATGTGCAGCATGAAACACTGCTTTGAGTAATAAATAAAATAGCAGGCTGTTCCCTTAAACATATGCTGAAATCAGAGGCACTGAGTGATGAAAATCGTGCATCATAAAGAGAACAGTATGGTAGAAATTCTGTAAAACAGCATTGATGTAGTACAGAACCTAACTTGACAATTACAAAACAGAAATCTGCAGTGAGACAGATTCCCAGCTGGCATAACTTGCAGTGTCACCAAACTGAAAGCCACTGGCTTAGAATTTGGGTGAGGATTGTGAAGTTCTTGTTGCATATGTTAAAGTGCTTTGAGGTGCATTCTGCAGGGGTTTACAGGTTTGGATGCTCAGCTCTTTTAGAATGCTGCTGCTTTCAGTGTTCACCTTTGGACTTTGCACTGAAATGCAATGGTTTGGATTCTGTTCAGACTCAGCTGGGGCATGGTTTGGGATTTGCTTATCAGCCCCTTTCTGTCAAGAGAAAAATACAAGTTTGCTCAGCACATGGGTCAAGGCTCCAGTAGGAATCTACCTGAAGTCCCAGAATGTGATAGTTCAGAATCTGTTTTTGTTTCATAGTGGCTTCATTATGAGCTTTGTCTGCTTCAGAACAGACTTCTCATTCCTTGGTGGCAGACATTCCTTCTGTTCTACATGGTACCAAAAAGTACTGATCCCAAAAGTATTGTCCTTGGGGGCTGTGTGTCTCAACAGATCCTTCTTTCAATGAAAATCTGCAGAGTCAGCCTCGAATTTAGACAGAACACTGCCAAATGCAAAGAGGTGGAGGATGCAAGGAGAAGGAGGTGACACCGAAAGACTGTGACAAGCCATTGATTTAACTTGTGAATCTTCATAATTCCTCTCTCTTTTTTATCACAGAATGCTGAGAGGTAACGTGTGTATTCACAGCTGTTATGCTTAAAGGGAGCATCAAAATTTTTCAGTGGGGAAGGTCACAGTTGAGCAGCTGTTCCTAAAGCAGTGTCAGCTTAAGTGCTGGCTGCTTGCACTGCATGAGTGACTGGAAGTGCAACACTGCTGGATCTAATGATGTAGAATTGAAAGCACACACAGAAATGCAGAACCAGTGTTCCAGTAGGCATCTCTGAGCCTTTCCATGAACAACTAGACAGCTGATGATTGATTACTTTCCAGTCTCATGGAGTATTTACCAATTTGGCTTTGACTATCAGGGAAAGATAAACCTGTATCACAGCTGTAGTTTAGAAATGTGCTCCTGTGAAAGAGATGGGACAAAGGACAAATGAATGCACCCTTAAGGATTTTATGTGTGAAGGGAGATAAAGTCAGACATGAACACTTGCAGACAGATGAGTTAAGAGAGCAATGCAAGTCTGTGTTAAACCACCCAGATTAAGATAATTGCTCAGTTACACCTTGGGGTGTGCAGGCTCCCTGACTAGTGCAGGACTGAGAGCTCTCCCTCACTGCGGCAGCACTTCTAGCCACTGCTTATCTGCATTTCAACCCTTCCTTATGAGTTATCACTCTGTCCTTTATTGCTTAGGCAAATGACAAATTGAGGGTTTTGTTTTTCTGCCAAACCCAATTTGTTCTGTTGTCTCTCACTTCTCTGGCCCTGTCTGTCTTGACCAGCTCTTGCTTTTAGTTTGCATTTTAGACCATAGAGTTCTGGGGCCAAGTCTGTCATTTCAAAACTGGGGATGGTATTTCTAGGTATGGCCATTAGAAAAGCCAAAAATTTATTTTACTTGATTTTCATTGTGGTTAAAAGTTGATAGTCTCTTTATTAAAATGAGCAAAGATGAAGATTTGGATAAGGGGAAAAAGACAAACCAAACAAGTCCAAACCTTCTATATGTAAGGCTGTGACTAAAACAAGATAAAATTTTCATTCATTTTGGAAGAGAAAAGAAATTTCATACTGCATTTGCATCCTATGTGTTGACAGTTTTCTCTCCTGTAAATGTTGCAGCACACATTAATTTACAGAGGTTCCTGTTGTATTACACTGGGAAGGACTTTATCTCTGTCACACCCCAACAGTTATTAAGGAGTAAGTAGTGGATATGTGGGAATGTTACAGATTGGTCTGCATTCTGCAGGATTATAAAATATTCCACCTTTTCCTCCTTATTGACTGAAGGAATGAACCGCTGATATGGGTCATTTTTAAAAAAATAACTGGGGGGGTTAATTATTTAAAGGATTCCAAGCACTAGTATTAAGGTTTTCCCCTAATAATGGGCTACTGGTTTGAGAGAAAACAAAATGATTTGTATTGGCAACTCTTATTTAAATAAGAGCTCCAAAAGAATAAAACTATAATTTGTCAGAATTCTGTCAAGTTTCAAAATTACAAGGGTAATCAATCCTAATGCTTCAGAAGCATTAGAGGCATTATACAATATGACTTACTGCAAATGGCGGGAAAATCTTCTCTTCCCTGCCCTGATCATTTGAAAGTGTAAGTGCAGGCCACCACCAGAGGTTGGCTGCTGCATCTGATTCTTTTTTTTTCCCAGAAAGGTAGGTTCTTTATTCTCTCAACATTACATTTTTTACCAGATTATTAGAACCCATGTGTGTCCAGTTTGGCATCTCTGACCCCCAGCAGGACATAAAGCAGCATTCTCTGCAGGACTCATCTTATCTTTGTAGTGCATTCAAACAACTTCTACAACTCTTTTCCTGCCCTGTTGGGAAAGAATTCCCCCCTTTCTTTTCCCAGCCATTAATTCAAAGTAGTTGGAAATGCAGAGTGAATATGCTCAGTATTAAGAACAGTTGCCAATCTATGACTTTGGTGTGTAAGCAATAATCCAAGAAAATGAGTACTCTATTTTAGATAAAACAGAGTACCATTAGCCATGTGTCCTTCAAATTTACATATAATTTAGGGATTCTTTCTGAATGAGCAGCGCTCAATGTTAGCTTCAAGTTTATTAACGTTCTCTGTTTAAATTCTCTTTTGAAGAGCTGATGATAGGAAAATTAGCTACTACAGGGGAGTTTTTCTTTTGATTGTGAATTTATATAACAGTATGGGGTCATAAATGGGATTATGAAACAACAGAAGATCTGTCAGTTTGACAGTTAATCACTGGTGAGTCCTCATGTGCTTCCATTAAACTCATTGGAAACAGTTGCTTGTTCCTCAGTGAAGAAAAAGACCCTTACTGTGAGTTTATTCTAATATTTTACATATTTTAGCAAAATTGTAACTTTTAATTAAATTTGGTTTTGTTGTTGAAGGTTTTAGAGTCTGTTTTCCTCAGAAGATAACATTGAAAAACTTTTTTTCATCACAGCTGTGTGTAAAATCCGATCTGTTTAGATTGAATTTCAGCAGGGACAGAAAGGAGTGGTTAAACCTTTTTAGTTCTCATTCTGTGTGGTTGATTGGAATTCACTTTTATTTGCAGGTATATTTTGTTGCAGTAGTTCACTTTCTGAAGTAAATAATAAATTGAAAGGGGATTATTTTTAGCTTCTTTTAAGGCAATGTGTTTGCCTGTCCCTTACGGTTTCATTGAATTAAAGAAGACTTTTGAAACAGATAGACGTAAATGGTATGAAAGAGAATGTTATGGACCCTTCTTATTGCCCTTGTCAATGTGAAACATGTTCCAAATTTTGAAAAGTTTGTTGGGAAGGAGTCTCACTGTTTTCAGAAACTGAGAATGTTCTTGTGTTGTTGGGTTTTCCAGCATGATCTTCTGCTTCAGTATTTCATCCAAAGTATCCAAACCATATTTACAGAATTGGAATGTCCAAAGTTCAAATGGCTTAAAAGCTACTTCATGACTTCATTATTACTATGTCAAGAGGTTAAAATCAGAAACCCCAAATGAAAATACTGCTTAGGCTGAACATTCTGGGCAAACCTTGAGTTATGTTCCTAAACACTTCTTCTACAGAAAAATGGTAAGGACTTTAAAAGAAAAACAAAACCAAACCCCACAAAGCCCTGTAGAAAGATTTTAAAGATGCCCTTTATTTTTCTGATGATCATTGCCTTTCTAACCTGAGCTCCAGAGTTCATCTGTGCATAGTGATCCCCCAGCAGAACACCTCAGTGGAAATATCTACATTCCCTGCTCTTGCAGCATTGTTAACTTTGTTTACTCTTGTTTAATCTTTTTGTGTAAAAATTGTTTTGAGCTCCACATCGAGCTACTAGGTGTGTGACTAGAAACTTGTAATGATTAATAATAATATACTTTAATGGAAATATGACTCTAGTCTTTAAAGGAACAAAATTGCCTAATGGGTGGTATAGGATGACCTATTTAACTGTTCTGTCAGATAATAGATTCTGAATCAAAGAGAAATCACCCTCTAGGACAATTTTCTAAACTTTCTATGGATGAAATACTCTGCAAAATTGAGACTTACCGGGACTATGGCCTTAATGTTTCCATAGTTCCTTATTTTCTGACTAATGTCTGAAAGGGATTTAGTTCACCTCCTGAAAAAAGTCTCATTTTTACAACAATGTATATTTCTCTTGGGCTTTTTCTTTTTTTAGCAGGGAAGCCTAAATAATAATGCTACCCTACCTTACTTTAAAAAACCCTGTATGTCTTCTGTGACAGCCAATGAGATTATGGATTTACAGAGCAGTAGGTGTTGGCAGAATAATTGAAAGCCTGGTTAGGTTGATTTGTATTAGGTTGTAAGATTGCAGAAGATTAAAGGTATCTCCTGTTCCCAGTGATATACCTGAGTTAAGATTTAAAGGTTAGCCAAAGAAATCACATTTTTTTCCCCAGACAGGATGCTTAATCCAAGTAACAAAAGCATCACCATCCTTTTTATCCACATTTTCAGCACTGTGTCAGTCACAGGAGTGAAATGCATTGATTGTAAAATAATCCATTATTGTATTGTGATTATCCTGTAATCTGTTCTAGCATGGTCTTGATAACGTCACCCTGTTAAAATCCTTTCTCTTGTTCCTAATAGTAGTGTATGCATCAAATTCAATTTCCTTTACATTCATACCCCTACCTCTATATATTTGACCTTGCATCAGATCCTCTACTGGTGAAAGTTTCCACAACTTCACTGAAATGAAAATAAAAAGAATAAATAGATATAAGTATACATGGAAAAACATTCTGGTGTCCCATTAGAAAAACAACACTAAATTTTATTTCTCAGTTACATTCAGCAAGTGAATTTCACAGTAATGATAAGAGTAGTCTTCCTCGTTCTGCTCTTTGATGTGCACATAATTTTCATGAGGATTCTCTCCATAGTAAATGATCTCATATTCTAACCATGGGTGTTTGGTGTTTTTGTTTTGTTTTGTGTTTTTCTTTGTTTGTTTGTGGTTTGGGTTTTTTTTTTACTTTCTTTTCAGTGCAAGTTTTATCACAATTATTGACTGAATCTATGGAATGCTGTTTCTGAAGTCACATGAAGTTGTAAGTTGTACCACGAGCACTGATGGCACATGGGACTGGCAGTCTGTTAGTGGTGTTCAGAACTCAGCCAGTGGAGCTGACCCTAAGACAGAGACTCTAGGCACTGGTTGATGGTGATGCTTTTTCCTGATCTTAAAATCAAGAGTCAAACACGGTTAGAAGGGAAAAAAGGGATTTTACCTTGGTATTTATTTTAAGGATCCTCAGGTGTACCACGCCCAGGTCGAATGCACCTCCATGCACCCCGCAATGGCCACTGCAATCCCCCTCCTCAAGATCTGGTCTAACATTGTAGGTGTTACTAATTAGCACATCTATCAAAGATTCCCCAAGGAGAGACTCAAGTGAGCCCCCCTCCCCAAGGAACCTTCCCCTGGATGGTTCTATCTCAGTTTACAAAATGTGTTCTGGAGAGGCCCTTGGGCTCTGGGCACACTGATCCCTCACTGCGAAGCTTCTGAAATGTTCAGTCTCCCAGCTTGACAAACAAGTCCCAGAATGGAGGCAAAAAACACTGAGAATACAGAAGTTGTAAAAAGGTATAACAGGGGTATAAAAGAAAAGACAAAAATCATCATGGCTCCAATGATACATAATAACAGACGTGTAATCCATAAATGAAATACTGTGAGCTGTGTGAATAACCATATAATCAGAAAGAGAGGGGTTCTCTGTCATTATCTCCACATTTGGTTACACAAATACTGCACAAATGCAGAAATATGATTAAACCCACTGGGCTTCCTGCCAGCCTCTTTGCTATTTCGCTTTATGTGGTCTTGTATACCTTAATGTTCTGCCAGAACTCCCACTGCCATGTGTGTCACTGATACATGCTCATGGAGAAAAGGAATGTACTATCAGCCTGGAGGACATTGGCTATCAAAACTTCCGAGATATCCCTTTTCAGGTCTCGAAGAAACCTCACAGAATTATTTCGTACTGTTCTTGACAATTCAGTTCATTTTACTGCTTAATGATGTAGGATTAAATATCATTTCTGATAAACAATTTAACTGACCACATTCTTCCAGAGCTCAGATGAAATGACAGCTTCTGAGCCTCCATGGGCAGAATTCACACCAAATAAATAAATAAATAAATAAAATACTGCAAGTCTTCTTTATAGTAATACATAGAAAGACTAACGTAAAGCTACTTGCATAGCATACTTTCACACCCTCTTAAAGAAATTTTTATTATCTGTGCTGTGAGTCAAACAGTTGAAATAAAGCTGACACTGGGAAAATAATTTGGAAGAAGGGAAGTGTGTCAGTTAGAAATCCTTGACAACATGTTAGATGTACAGAGGCTCGTAAATGGGTGGCAAGTTGCATTCTATAGCCCTGCATTATGAATAGCCCAATTGTAAGTAATCCAAATTTCAAAGCACAGGCTGGCCTGAGGAGGTGTATACAAGTGATTAGAATTTCAAAGACCTCAGAATAAACACCAGCTCTTTGATGGGATAATTTATGCATGGAATGGCAGGAAGAGCTGTCTGAGTTGTTCTTGGAAAGTTCACACGGAGCAGCAAACCTTTATTAAGGTCTTAAAGATAAATTTTGATACTGGATTACTGGAACGTGAACACAGTATTGGAACTCACTGAATTAGGGCATTGACAAAGGTTCCCCTGTGAAATATGAAGTGGAGACTGTCAATACTTTAAGATTTGAGCAAAAAGAAGACAAGTAGCACCAAACAAATAAAAAATCATTAGTTCAGTAAAATTCAAGTCTGATCATGCCCCTTGAGGATATGTTTTTGTGCAGATGTTTTTGTGCAATACCAAAATATAAGCTGTAGAAATTTGTTTTTCTGTTTGAATAGGGAGGAGAAAAAGTTGGGGCACTCTGTTCATCAGTCTGCATTCGGGATATCTCCTGGTTTTCATTAATTTTCTGTCCAAATGTAAAGTTACACTTTCAGATCTGAGAATATAAAAGAGTACACCCAGAACTACAAAGTACTGCTAGATCATTTTCTGCTGTTTGGTGTCTCTCTAGTGTCACACGTTTTTATGATGTTGACCATCATATTGGAAAAGAAGTGTTCAGAAATCGAAGTGTTGTAGAAAATATTGAACTTCAGTGACTTTGACCCCAAATTTTCAGTTTGTTTGTGATTACATTGTGTAACCAAGAGGTGAATGAATTTTAGACAGGGCTGTGTAGTGTTTTTACAGACTTTGAAATCAAATTTCATGCTTCATCTCCCAAGAATACCAGTGATTGATACTGGTTTGAGAGGTGAATACACTGAGTGATGTTCACATCTTTCTTTTAAACTGTGGGGAGGAGGTTTTATCAATGGTAATTCTACCAAAATAATGGTTTACTGTATCTTTCCAAGGCTAAGACAAAAAGGTGCTCATTTTTTCTAAAAACACATATAAAAAACCAGTGTAAAATAATAGTGGTAGATATATATTATTGATATATCTTTATTTATTGAGCATCATTTATGTAAGTAATCTATCAAGCCTAGCCAGTGGTCAAAATACAAGGTACTTGATCTTCCATTAGTTTTCACTGTAACAAAATTTTCTGAACTTTGAAATCTCTTTTCACATTCTGAGCTTCAGGTTTCAACCCAGAAAAAAAGAGAAAGGTATTTTCTTTGGAGGAACTTCTTTTGAGTCAGCATGAACATAAAGAAGACTATAGTTTTAGAAGGTACACTAATAAAAATGATTGATATACATGCCTAATGGTAATAACATTTTATTTTTTGTGGACCAAAATTTTACCAGAATGTAAAAATGAAAGCATCCATATAAACTAACAAGCAAAATCTTTTCAGCTGTGGAGCTCACTGCTACAGGATATACCCAACTGAACAAGTTAATGCACACACACACATATTAAAGACTAAATAATCAGAGCAAGTAAAAGATTTTTTTTTTAAATTTTGTCTGTTTTATTAATCTTCATGATTCAAGGTTGGTGAGCTTGTCAGCCAATAATTTTTTTTGTGTAGAAATCTTTCTTTTTCCTTTTATGAATTAAGAACAAAATAATGGTCAATTAATGGGGTTATGGCCAAGATTACAGATCTGATGCTGAAAGACATCAGTGTTCCTACATCAGAAGTAGCAATTTCCCTTACAGGAAAGACCAAACTTTTGAAGGCAAATTTACCGTGAATATTAATCCACTCAGTGAACCTGAGTTATGCTAGTTTACTTAGATAATTTGACCTTCAAATGTTGTATTTAGATTGCTTTGCTTTCAGGCAACTGTGTAGGAGTATTAAACCCATAAACCTGGAGATGACTAAGGCAGGTAACTTTGGGTTTTTAATTAATCAACATTTCAGTTTAAGTATTATGCACAGAGAATGCACACGTCAGAGGAATTCCAGGACACTCTTCTCCTCACAAAGCAAGCCCTGTGTCTTTGATGGATATGAGCCATGTGTTTTTGTCCTAATGAAATTCTTTTTGTCAGCTCACTTACTGATGAATAATTTAGGCCTTGAAGAATACAAGTCAAATGATTTGTGTGAACTGATTCAAAAAAGAGGAAACACAACCACCCCGTCAGAGACTGATCCTAAACAAGTGTGAGTGCAGGGGGTGGCCATTTCAAAGACAGAGGCTGACATGTTTTTAAACAAAAGGTCAGTGGATTTCAAATCAAGGCAGGAATCGTGCTGCATGTGGATTTTGAAGCATCAGCTGGCAGGTTTTAAGTTTTTAGATGTGTTATTTCTATCCTCCCTTGCATCCTGTCCTCTTGCAGACTGCCAGTTACTAGAAGGCTGTTCAGTAAGAGGACAGATGATTTTGTTTCATCAGCTTGAATTTGCGCACTGAGAGTTTTTCTTCCTTCATAATAGCCTGTGATTCTATCTGTTCCACTTTTCCATTCCTCCACAGGCAGAATCCATCAACTCTGCAGCATAGGCATACATGCCTTATATGCTATCCTGACACAACCTTTGCATGTAGCTTTCTAAATTATAATTGGAGCTTAAGAAAAAGAGTTGAGACGGGTATACCCGCAAGGTTTTTCCCATGTCAAAAGAATTCAGAACAAAGTTCATAATCTACTCAGTTCCTACTGAATTCTGTTTGAAGCCACAAAATATTTCAGGTGGTTACATGCAAATACATACACACGCAAAGAAAATCTGCAAGAGTGAGTAGGAATGAAAGAATTTTCCCTGGAAGTTTTATGGACAAGTTGAGAAGGAGAGACAAAAAAATCACCTCCAAAATAGAGGCATCTTGAACAGAAAGCCCAGAGCATGGATGTGAATGTTTGGATTAGTAGGTGGGTATTTTCAGTCATCGTTGATGGATCTTCACTTTTACAGTGACAATAAGAGAACAGAACTTGTGGGATTGGTGCCTAAATGTTCAAAGGTTCATTTAAGCATCTAGATGTCTCATTAATAGACTCCTGTTGCATACATTATAATTCCCTATCTAAGTACAATATTCCTCTGAGGCGTCCTACGCGGCTGCTCTTTGTGTGAAGGTCTACCTTGGCATAAATGGTTCATCAAGCAAATTACATTCTTGAAACTCTTGAGAGATTTAGTAGAAGTGAGAGAATAAAGGCCACATTCAATGACTATTGAAAGTTACAGACCAAAAGTATTGTGAGGTGAAGTGAAAGGAGGAAGATTTACTGTCCTTGTTCAATATGCTGGATAACTTATAACTGTGGCACTGTCCACAACGGTGTCTGAAAGTGAGCTCTAAAGTCATGTTAGAAATGGAAGTGGCAGGGCCATTTCCTTTTGGAAACACTGTCCCATAAGCAGCTTGGTTTGTTGTTTCTTTGGTTTGGTTTTGTCTTCCTTTTGATGTTAGGACAACAAGTTATTCATCAGTTGCTGTGGAAATACCTACTTTCTATTTGGAGCTATTGCAACTGCATGTTCAAACCAGGTCTTTAATCACCTGTTAAAACCAAATCCTGAAATTATTTGCATTAGGAATTGTGGACTAAAGAGAAAATCCTGGATATTACAACCACTCCTGTCTTTTCTGTCATAGCTTATCTTTAGATAATGTATCTTTAGAAATGTGACCTTGGTAAAGGTCATGTAATGACTAGCTATGATTTTCGCTGTGGTTCAAGATTGTGAAAATTACTCACTGGTCTAAATCTGGAATTATATAAGGCATTACTTTAGAACACAGTAAGTAAGGTTTTGTTTCTATCTGAAAGTAGGCAGGAAAATTTAAAAGCTTTTGGTTTATTAAAATCAAAAGCTTTTCTTGCTCTTCTGAGTGAGGTAGGGTAAATATTTACAGAAACATAAAGCATTGAACACTTTTCAGTAGCCAAAATGGTGTTCAATAAAAAAGGAGTATCGGGTTCAGTTTACTATTTGACAAAAGAAAGGAGTTGTCCTGCTTTTTGTGTCTAGTAGAATTTAATTTAATGGATGACAGAGACCATTTTACGCATCTTGCAGCCCAAAAATAACAAAGATAACCATCTATGTAATTAACAGGGTCAGATTGTTGACAAATTCATCTTATCTCATAATCTTTAATAGACTGTTCCCAATTTAATTTGACTTTTATACCCTCATACCTGCAGACATTTTTGCTAAATGGCATCGTCACCCTACACCATCTGTTATGTATTGCCAAATGCTAAATTAAAATCACAGCTTTTTAAATATTCTCTTTTCATATTACCGTTGCATTTAATGCTAAGTCTCATTTTAAAAGACAATAAAACATGAAACTACAAGGTTCAGCTATAATTTTATACTTAACACTAGTGTAATTGGGGTTTAGAATGTTGTGTGATGTATAATGATAGAAAAGGCCTAACGTATAGCAGCTAATCATGTAGATGTGATAAATCTGTTTCTTTTTGCTTTCAATAAACTCTTTTTTTCCTTGATATTGCAGCAAAGAAAGCAATTAACATATCATTATTTTAATGGGCCGCAATTAAACCTGTGTCAAATTAATACTGTGAGCAACTGTCTCAATACATTGGATTTTTTATAAGAAGAGAGAGTAAACATTTGTTTTCCAGAGAATTATCATGGTAATACTGAACTATAGCAAATGGATGCAGTAACCATTTGTACCAAACTAGATCCATGAACAACAAAAGTAGATAATACCTTTTTTTAAAAAGGTTTTTCTCTCACTAAACTTTATCATAAACGGATGCTAGGATGACCTCCTCTCATGGTAGAAAAGTACATGGTGCCTAATAGCACTCCTGAGCATTGAGAACAACTGGCTGCTGAATTGGTGACAGTATTGTCTTAATGGTGATGTCTCTTTTCGACTCTGTTCTATCAAGGTGTTGCAAAATCTGATAAACTTTTCCACAGAATGTGGGTGGTGTGAAGTGCTCACCTATCTCAGCAGTAGGAATAAGAACTTCTGTAGGTTCACAATGGCGGTGAACTAAGTCAGTCTCAAATTCCTGCTGGAGTGGAATTTCCTGATAGCCTTGATTACCATGTTCTCATGACAGAAAAGGTTCAAAGTGAGAATAGTAATTTAAGTTTTTTTGTAACATCAAGGTGGATCCATACTCGTCCTACTCCCTTGCCTGTTATTAAAACATCAGTCAGGAATCAATATTTTCTGCCCAAGTCTTAAGGGTATGCAGAATGCTGATCTTTCCCTACCTGTGATGGTAATGACACCTTGTACATTGTACATCCTCTGCTTGTCATAACAGCGGTGTTTGATATTGATTTGCAGTCTAGTCCTGGTATCCACACAGGAACCAGCCTTACCCTGAGTTAAATAAATGGTTCAGCATTTGCAGCTCCAAAGAACATCCTTTATATTATGGGTGGCCTGGGGGAGGACATGAGTTTCCAAATTTGAGACAAAGCTTAGCTGAAAGTGTCTCAAAACTTGTACAAGGACTGTTGACATTTACTTAATAAGCTGTTTGGCATGTTCAAAAAAGAAAAAAAATCATTACCTATAAATTACTTTATTCAGTTTAATAAATCCTTGGGGGGTTTTGTCCTATTTAGAAAGACATTTTTAATATTAGAACAAATAATTTTTCTAGAAAGTACTCTTAACTTGTCTGACAGTGCTCAGACAAGTAAAAAATGCAAGTCTTGCTCCTCACACCAACTAGTTGAGTAAGGCACTGCAATAACCCTTTCTTCACAGAATATGATATACTTTGAATTACTTTGAGTATTTTTCTAAGGCAAATGAATTATTTCCACTATTTCCCTAAGAAAACATAAAATGGTATAAAGTGAAAATTCCTTGTTTTTTCCAAATTGTTAACTACGAAAAAGCACATAGCAGTATGAATTAAAGTCAGCTGGTGGTCCTTCAAGGAGACAGTAAGCTAAAATCCTCACTTTAAATAATTATGGAATTGCTCGAACAAAGCCAGTTTCAGCACTAGAAATTCCAACCCATAACCTTTTCCTAACCTTTTCTTCCCTTTTCAGTAGCTTTTTTGCCTCTTCTGTCAAAAAGTGTCATCTACTCTTGCTCTGTGGTCTTACAGACATGCTCTGAATTTTGCCTGGACAGTTTTTCTCTCTCTGTAAGGATAATACAGCTAATAAGGCCCTGAATTAAAGCTGTGGATTCACAACACATTTGGGAAGAAAATCTGGGTTAAAACAAAAATTAAATCTGATCCACCTATTTTTTTTTCATTGTAGATAATCAATTAATAAGTTATTCTGTCACCACTGCAGGTCTTTAAAATTTGATGCACACAAAGAACTTCTTTTTCTTTATGTAGAGGTGTTTCTACATAGGTCCAGTCTTAGTGATACCACTGAAACGGAAGGTTGAGAGGACACAGGAATATTTAATAAATAAAATACACACTTGAGCAACTGCTGTAGTGGAAAGGATTTGTAATTCAGAAGATGGTATTTCAGGCTTTAAGAAGGATAAAGAATAACGGAAGAAGGAAATATTTTATCCTTTGAGAAAGTTGACAATCTGGAGAATCACCACAGAAGATCAAATACAAAAATAATTGGCCTTCCAGAGTGTGCTGAAAGGCCTGACTTTATAAAATGCATTCACTCTTTTCTTAAAGATCTGTCTGCAATTCATATTTTTCAAGTTACAAAGAAAGCTCTCCAACCCTGGGAATGGTAAGAATGTGAGATCACTTCATGAAAAATTCTTTAGTTATTGAGATGGAATATATGGATTAAAACTAGCATATTGGTGAAGGGAAATTCTATGAGGAAAAATAGAGAGACAAGCCTGAAAAATCATCAGTTGAAATGTCTAGAGGAATTTTAGGTCTGTAAAAGTTGACTGCTCTGATATATCTGATAATTCCTGCCTACACTGCAAGTGGATTATGAAGGTCTGGGGCTTTTTTCACCTACCAGAAATACAAATGAACTGAAGGCTTACTAAGGAATTCTTGTTTAAGGCTGGATTTATCCCCTTTTTAAACTCTGTGGAAAGATTCTGTGAATATGAAAACTGTAGGATCCCCTCAGGGAGTTCATTCTAGAGTTTCTTTATATCTATTTTTCAGAACAGGTAATACAATACTGTGTTGTATTCAGGCAATAATACCTTTTTCTCTAACTTTATCTAACCTTCATAGAGATCAATAGTCACTTAACTGTTTGACCATTCTCTTTCTAGGAAATAAAGGTGGTAAGGGTTTTGTTTGCATTGCAAAGGTCACGAGGGGAGGAGTCTTGAATTTTTGAAGTAATGAGAAATAAGCTCCCTTCTTATATTACATAGCAGGTAGTGCTGGAAGTCCATGTAAAAAATAGCACAGGCAGAATTCTCATAAGTGAGTATGAAATTGTGCATGAGCATAATGCAGTCCTCATTAGCATTTGGACCATCTAGCATACAGATGCTAATCCTAAAATATCTTTCACAGTGTTTGCCTCATTTATGAGATCTGGTAAACAGTAAATCAAATGAATTTATTGTGTTTATACAGTGGAGGTTTTTAGATTCAGTGTATCCAATTACCAAAGAGAATGCAGTTGGGAAAACATTCTGTTAAAAAAAACAAGAGACTGTTTATTATGTTGTTTCATGTCTTGCCACCATCTGTAATATCACAGGATTCCATGCAAAGAAACCCTTCTCCAATCATATTAGTATTTTGGCTTTTCCATGTCTCAGTGCTCAGAAAGCCAAGAATCAAGAATGTCTCTGATGAAGCTGCCTTATGTCTAATTAATTGTGGATAAAAAATGAGTTTCTAATATTGACAGTTCTACACAAACTTGAGGAAAATTAGCAAGAGTGTTCAGATTATCTCAATGGAAAAAAAAGGAATATGTGGAACAAGATGCTCACTTAGCAAGCTAGTAGCCAAACTGGAAGGCTGTGTGATAAGTGACATTTTGAAATACACCCAGAAAGAAAGAAATGGAAGAGGACTGTGTGGGTGACAGATATATGATCTTTGCAGGAGATGCAATTTGGGAAACATATGTCTACATTGCCTTTTTAGATTAAAAACTTCACTGTTTTTTTTCTAGGGGTTGAATTTTAGGTATCAGGATGCAGCAAACTGAGAGAGATTTTTAGTCAGATCTAATTTTGCAGTTGTAATATGACTGTTCCTCAACAACAACAACAACCCTCATCATCTATCTCAAACAAGGAGAAAAATTATTTTTGCTAAAATTGTCACTTCGGATAAAAGAGCAGAGACCAATTGTGGAAGCAGACATTCATGAGAATTAAAAACTCCTACTCCAGTTATTTGTACTAGAACATTTGTAATAATACTTCTTTTAGGCAGAATTTACAGCTAATTACATGAGAAATATAATCTTCTTAATGAAGCTTTGTGTGATGTCTTTCCAGTCCTGACTTATAGTGCCCTCTTGTATCGGGGAGACTCAGTGCTTATCAAAGGATGTCATACCAAGTAAAATAAAATTTCAGCTATATTCTGGGTAAAGAACAAGTGGCTTCAGCCTGGCTGTGAATGACAGCACCATGATTTTGCAGCCATGCTCAGTTATGTGATTGGATAGAGGCAAGAATCCCTCCCTCAGCTTTGATACTCTCTTTCCACAAGATCTTGGAAGCAGGAGGGAACAGGGGATGAGAGGGAGTTCTCACCTCTGCAGTCTGGGTAGGGAGAGAAAGAGAACTCAGCGTGTGTCTCCTTGTCTCCCTTCCATAAATCCGTCTCTGAATGCTGATTATTTAAATCTCTAAATATCTATCTGGGAAAAGGAGCAAGTATTTATTACTGGTGGGCAATCTGTTTTTATTCAGGTGTGAGAGCCTGGCTTCCATGTCTCTGTGACCTAAAGGTATTCCAGACAGAGGAAAACCCCCTCTTTTTTTTTTTTTTTTTTTTTTAGCTTGCCAAATAAATTCTCAATATTTTTCATCTGCACTGCAGACCCAGGACAAAACTTTGGTAGTGCTGAGAAAATGAAATTGTGATTGTCATAAGACTCATCATCTCATGGCAGATTCCACGTCAGATGTTTACTACTACTACTATAAGCCAAAATAAATATAACTGGGCAGTCTATCAGATACCCCTACCTTGCAATTTCTGGAAGATACATAAAATGGGTTATTTGGGGTATAGCAAAAGGAGGACAGAATGTCATGTCAGATGTAAAGGCAATTTATGATGTAGGCTTTTCTTACATAATAATCATGTAATCAGGTAATTGCTGAGAAAAAAAACAAACCAACCCAGCTTTCAACTTTTATTGTCTATGGGATTAAAAGAAATCTTTCTCTTTTGCTCATTTATAGCCTTACTTTTCATCTAGAATGCAACAATTTTCAAACCACAGTTCCTTTCTGTGGTGTTTTTATGAGACTGGAATGCTGTATTGTTCTTTGTTGTGACTGGTAATATTTCAAGCAATAAACTGTTGTTCTCTTTTAGCCTAGGTGCCATTCTCTCATGTGATCTCCCATAAAGACTAATTTAGTAGGAGAGTACTTAAAATGTTTCTCATCTTGAAACGGATAGTCAAAAAGGAAATCTGTTATTTGGTTTCTCCCCCGTTGATCATTCTGCAGAATACTTCCATTTTGTAACAACTGTTATTCCACTTTGATTATTTTGAAAGTATACAAATAATTTCTGCTTGAATTGAATTAAGCAGATTGCAAATGCAAAGGTTTAGTTTACATTTCACTCATTTATTTATATTCACAATATAATCTTCTTCTCCCTGCATAATTCTGCACAGTCAATGAATAAGAAAACAATCCACATCAGGAAGTTTATTGGATTGTGGTTTAAGTGTATCAAACATAATATTTCAATTTAAAATTTTATAAAAGCAGTTCTCTGACACTATTTCCCTACTACGTTATAATTTCTATGCATAAATACATTTAAATTTTCTTTCTTTCTTTTTTTTTTTTCCTTGTAAAAACCCTTTGCAGACTTTGAATGGGATAAAGTTAATTATTTCTGTAGTAGTTGTTGTGGGGTTATGGTTTGGATTTGTGCTGAAAATGATGTTGATAATACAGAGATGTTTTTGTTGTTCCTGAGCAGTTCTTACCCAGAGCCAAGGCCTCTCCTGTTCCTCACCCACCCCAGTGAGAGGCTGGGGGGGCACAAGGCGCTGGGAGGGGACACAGCCAGGACAGCTGACCCCAGCTGACCCAGGGGATATCCCAGACCATATGGCACCACGCTCAGCATATAAAGCTGGGGAGAAGGAGGAAGGGAGGACATTTGGAGTGATGGTGTTTGTCTTCCCAAGTCACCATTACAGTGATGGAGCCCTGCTGTCCGAATCCTTTGTTTTGCTTTACCTGTTTAAACTGCCTTTATCCCAACCCACGAGTTGCCTCATTTTTGCCCCTGGAGCAGGGGAGCTCAAGAGTGGCCATGAGGGGCTCTGCCACCAGAGCTGAGGTTAATCCACCACAGATCCACATCCACTCCCAAATACTGATGCTTTGTCATTAATGAGGCAATATTTTTTGATGCATTCTGGTTTTTTTCAGGTATTATGAGGCACTTACTCTTCCAATGTAAAAAATTTCTGCAGGGCCATTTTTCCTTTATCATGGTAATTAAGTAAAGAAATAGTAAACCCTCAGCAGGAGAAAGACCTTGGAACAGCTCAGGGACACCACTGTCAGGTGAAGAATTGGGAAGATAGTAGGGAAACACAGGTGGGCAGACCTGATAACATGTGGAAGAGTCACTGGACGGGGAAGGGAGGAAGAGATACTGTTTCATTACAGAGATAATGTATCCAGGAGATCAAACCTCTAAGACAATTCTTTTATTATCAAAACCAGACTTATAATTATAAAAAATGTAAAGGGGGAAAGTGCTGGAAAAAAAAAAAAGACTCATTACAGATCATTAGAAAATGCTGTCTGGGAATTCCAGTCTTTTAAGTGCCTTTATTGAACATAATGTTTCCTGAATTATAAAAAGCTGAATAATTAGCTAAAAGCATTAGTGTGTTCATGTGGAACTCTTGAATTAGAAAGACGAAAATGAGACTCAAGGAAATCTGTTACTAAAACTTTCCTCATGAAAGTAAACCTACTTCTCTGAAGGAAGTCCATCAGGCTTTACACACTGTCAGGTCTGGAGGAGTGAACTCAGTCCTTCCCTTACAAACTCCTTAAAACAGATTTTTAAATGAAGTGCATTTTGTCATGAAAGCAAAGAAGGGTTTGGGAAACACTGAAATAGGGTTCTACAATGTCTACACCATTGCTGAGACAGGTCCAAAATCATCTCCTATCCCACCTATCAACACTTTGCAGGATGGGAGAGATTGTGGTGTTTATTGTAGCATTTTTATGCAGTATTTGCCACACTTCTGTGATAGAAAGTCCATGGCTGTGACTTCTGTGTGTGTTTATGTCCAGAGGGGAAATGAATCCCTCACTGTAACAGCTAGGAAGTCAGTTTGTGGCTTGGAAGGCCAAGTTTCTGTGGCACTGGGGAGAGAATTCCTGTTTTGCTTCCCCCTGGCAAGCTGAAGCATGAGCAGGGTTAGCTGGGATGGAGTGGGAGGCACAGCATCTGGGCCAGAGAGAGAAATCAGAGCACTGCCTTTGCTGAATAAGCCATAGGAGAGCTGGAATAAGGAGCCACACTTCAGGAGGTGACTAATGTGTTTTTCCTCTGAATGTGACAGAATTGACTTCTCTGTCCTCTTGTTGCTTTGGTATCTTTAAAAATTAACAGCTATAAATAGAAATAAATGAGAGACGGTAACAAGCAGTATTCCGATTTTAAATGGGCAGATCCACAGCTACATTTTTATTTCTCAGAAGCTGAGGAAATAGGGCTGATTCCCCTCAGACACTTAAAGGACTTAAAGTCCTTTAAGTTATATTTGTGCACTAAAGAGGGACTTTTATTTATATTTAGTCTCACAGATAATGTTTACTCTGTGTATGGGTGTCAAAATAAATTTTGTGAAAAATCAAGGCCGTGAGGATGAGTACCCAGCTTTATTTGATCACTGAATGATAGATAACCTGGCAAACATGGAGACATAAAAATACTGTGAAAATAAGACATTCTGGAGATTTGGTGCAATATCAGGACCATGTTTTCTGCCATCTATACTTTACAACAGCTGGTACAGTGGTCAAGGCCTTATAAGTATTTTGCTCATGCAAATAGTGATAGTAAACTGAAAGCCTTTCCAGATCAGAGAGGTTGCCTCCTCTCTGCCTTTTCAGAAATGCTCTAAAGGAAGGGACAGCAGCTGTAGAGTTTCACAGCTTCTTATTAAGATGGGACACAAGAATATAAAAAACCATTTAAAGATCCAATGAACACATTAGTGCACTTCTCCTGTTTTGCCAGATGTTTTTCAGTTTTGTAGTTTAAGAGGCCTAAAATGCTTTACGAAGACCCTGGAGGTTTTTAATTACATTCTTTTATATAGTAATAATCAATAACTTAGATCCAAATTGGATCCTGAGAAAGCTATTTCACTTTTTTATATACTTTAAAGGCTGAGGGGAGAAAGTTATCTTGATCTTTACTGTTTTATGCACTATCTTTCCAACTTTCCCTGTCAAAATACACTGCTTTTTAAGTGTTTGTTCCCCCACAGAGGACATTATTCTTTTTATTATGATATGAAGGTAGTTAAAAACCCCTTTCATTTGATGGAATTCCTAACATACAACACACAAGTCATAGTTCCTTTGGAGAATGAAGATGGGAGTGTTTGTTTTCTCTTTATGTGTGCATATAAAGGCTTTATTGACAGAGTTTGATTTTTTTTTTCTTTAATTCACATGTTTGTATTCAGCAGCTTGCTTTCTGGGTCTCTGCAATGATGTGGTGTGAATTGCAATGAAGGAATTGCTAAACTGAATAAATCTTTGGGTCACAAATACAAAAGTAGTGACCTTTTTAGGTCACTACATTCACTGCTCGAGTTTGGGAATAAGAGTTAATACGAATGAGAAAGCAAATATTCCTGTCCTTTGAGCCATCACCTTGGGCTCCGCAGTCAACTGAGCTGGTAGAGACCCAACTATGGTCTTGGCATTACTTAAATCTGACCTAAATTCAGCACTGTCTTGTTGCTGTTGTAACGTGAGCGCGTAGAAAACCACACGAGTCCAGGGTCAGGTAGAAATGGTGGCAAGGCCCATTTAATGGCTTTTTTCCCAAGGTTTTTATATGTTAGTTCACAAAAAGTGAGTTAAATGGCATAAAGTAATTGGTTCTCTGGCCATCCACCTCTCGAGGGGATTGGCCCAAATCTAAGATATCCATTCCCAAATGTTTTTCTAGTTGAGGCCGTAACAATCCACCAAAAACAAGTTGCAGGTGCGAATGTTTATAAACTGGTAACTTTGTTTTGGTTAGCTTGCATGGGAAAGACAGAGCTCTCACAAAGTGCTAGAGAGCTGAAGAAATTCACTGATGAAGCTCTTTCAGCATCCACAGTGTCTTCCAATTGCCACAGCCCCAGGATCTCCCTGGCTCCGTTGTGCTCACACCAGAACTTGAGCAGCCACGTGGTGGAATGGGAAAGGGAAGCTGGTCTGGATGTCTGGATGGATGGTCCTCTTCAGCAATATCGTGGGCTAATGCCGGATTAAAGTGGACATGTAACCATAGCTTCATTTTCTTAGGGCCAGGAATCTGTAAGTCAATCACCAAATAAGCCATTTTGCAGTTAATTTTACTGTGCTCATTTGCAAGCAGAGGAAAAATCTTCAGCCAAGGGGGATTGCCTGCTTTAGTCAGGTTTCCATGCAGCTGTACTCTTGAATGAATCTCTGTAATAAGTAGATTGAAACACCAAAACCAGATATAGTGACCATGGTAAAGCTGTGAAAACTGTTATTTACTGTTAGAATAGAATTTTTTTTCATGTATTTGTAAATGTTACTTAAACTCGGTGGGCAAGACAAAAAAAAATTTTTTTTTGCCTGCTCAGCTTTTAAACTCCAGTTCCTCTGTTTGTTCTGGAAAGTTATTTAAATTGTTCATGGCTTGATAGATCTGAAAATCAGAAGGGACCATTGTAATCTTGTAGTCTGACCCTCTGCAGAACACAGGCCAGATTTCCCCCAGCAGTTCAAATATTGACCTTATAACTCATGCAGTGTAGGAAGACATTCCGATTTTTTTTGCTTTTGTATTTTCAGTATTTGAAGGGCATGCCTAAAGTCAAACTGTGCTGGATAAATGATTTCCTGCCTCATCCTTTGAAACTGCTGGCACTATGTATCTGGAAATTTATTAGCTGTGTTTGGTTTTCATTTGTTGTTATTGTCATACACCTTGTCTTTGATGGTAAGGACAGATGCACATGGTTTAGATTTCTTGTTTCCATCGAATTTGAAGATTGGTGTGTACATTGTACATTTGTAGGTCTGACCCTACATATTTTGTCTCTCAGAGACATAGAGTTGCTAAATTATTTCTTAGTGTTTAGCCCGGAAAAAAAGTGTGTTTGTGCTCAGTCTTACCTTTGACTTTGAGTGTCAGGTTGACACCACTGAATTCTACTCCAAGAGTGACTCAAGGGAAGAAATTACAGCCTCAGGTATTGTCTCAGGAGTCAATAACTTCTAATCTACTTGTATCTCAGTGTCTTGGTTTGCAAGGGCTGTAGGAAACTGACATTGCTTTTATCATTGATTTAAATAATGAAAAAATTATCTGGGTTTTTTTTGAAAAATAAAGCTTTTTTGGGTTTTTTTGTGGAACTAAAATCTTTTCCTTTGACCTTCTTTGACCTTTTTTGATGAAAAATCATAACTCATGCTGTTAGCCCTACTTGGTGTATGTGTGTGCTAGAAATGGGTCAGGGAGAACAGAAAACACAATTTTACTTATTTAGATGATGTCATAACCTGGAAGACATTCGGTAGCATTGAAACTGGCATAGAGATTCAATGTCTTATCCTCAAACTGGATTATAATACATTGGAGACAAAAATGCAGAATTTAGGTCATGCCATCAGTCAGGGGCTGGGCAGTGCCATGGCAGAGCAGCCCATCAGTAATTCTGGGAGTGCTGTCTGTCACAGGCCCATCAGAGGCACTGCAGTGGGGTGAGTCCCACATGAAGCCTGAAAGAAACTGTCGGGACACAGCACCTCGACAAGATGAAATAAATCCACACCTGAAATATTTTAGAGGGTGACAATTAAGATAAAAACCACAACTGGAATAAATTTTAGGTACATTATGATCTCGGGACTGTAACCTGAAGTCATAAAGAAGAATTAACTAAGAACTGACTCAGTTTTCTGCTAGGCATGTCATCTATGCAAGGCTGTGTGTTAATAATAACGTTCTTCTCATTGTTTATGTCTCATTTAATTGATCTCCTTTTTTTGTTTCTCTCCCCTTCTCTTTCAGATAGCTTTTTTCAGCTCTTTTATTACTGGGTATTTTATTTTTTATTTTATTTTATTTCATGTCATTTCATTTCATTTCTGAATGTGGACCTCTTTGTTGCAAAAGTAGAAAATGGATAAAGTAATGCAGAATTAATGAATCATGTAATTAAAATTGCAAGTAGTACAAAATATAATTTCAACCAATTAACGTGGAATAGTGTGTGAGGGAGAATTTAAATCTCATTTACTTGAAAGCTAATAGAATTATTAGTGAAATTTTTGAAGAATTTTTCATGAGGTCAAAACTGTTCAGTGTTTTGTTTGGAGAACTGTAGCACAAAGATTAAAGCTGCAGTGAGCACAAAGATGGAAATCACGTGTAGAGGAAGAGCCACTGTTTTGTAAAAAGTCCTGTATAACTTGGAAGAACACAGTGGGGAATGATACCAACATTCAGTAATGTACCAGTATCATATTACATGGGAAAGTCATGGCTCTTTCTTCTAGAGGTTATCAATGGTTCAGAAGGTCAAAGAGAAAATTCTGCTGACAGAATGGCCACAGTTGTCAGTATAGTTTAGTTGTTGGAACACTACGTGTAATTTTGGCATAGGAATTTTGGCTAAAGAATGTGTTTCCAGGTGAAATGGGAAAATATCAATATCAGTCCTTGTGGGGACCCAGACAACACCAGTGGTCGCCTCAGCCCTCGCGATCCAGTGGTTGGAAGAGTCTCAGACAGGAGATGACCCAGAGAGTGGACTGTAGAGTGGACTTTTACAGTTGGTATAATCCTATCCTCCCTAAGGGGAGAATGGTTTATTCTTGGGAGGTTCTCAGTTTCTATCCCACGCCCTGAAGGGGAGGATTAGAGCTGTCCATCTGGCCAAGTTTCCAGAACTTTCCCCCTTTTTGCGTCGAATGATTGNGGGTCTGAACCCTTGGAAGCTGCGTTAGCCCCCCCCGCCTGGAAGCTGTCAACTTCGGGCTATCTATCAGGCGTGGCTACGAAAACGCGGCAAGTCCTTAAAGAGGCTGCTAGTACTTTAATCAAGTTATAGAGTTTCAAAAAAGAGCTAATATTGGAATAGGTCCAGAGAAGAGACAGAAGAGAAAGAAGGAGGAGACTGAAAGAGAAAACTTCCAGTAGGACAGAGAGGGTTCATTCATCCCGTATGAGATGGCTGAAGTGCAGTAAGAGGGCTACAAGTTTTTGGGATTAGATAGATGTCCGGAAATTCCAGGGACATGTGGGATCAACATGTCTAGGTAAAATCTATAACTCATTCAATAGAAATCTGCTGTGTTTTGATCCATCTGTGTGAAATGAGGGGTTGGTGGTTTGTATATTTACATACACTGAGAGAAATTCTAGACAGAAATGTGATAATCTTGCTTTTCCCCAAAGCAAGCTTCTTGTTTTGGGGGCTTTTTCCCCCTCTTTTTATCAAAGTGTGTGCAAGAACAAATTATAGCTCAATATTACATCCAAGTAAAAAAAATAAAAATAAAAAAAACCTGTTATGAATAAAAAAAAACCCTTTTCAAGTGAACTTTTGAATTACAACCCAGGGTTATCTTTCTGTATCATCAAAGTAAAAAAATAAGTTCATTTTCTTGTTCTATTCTATTTCTTCTAACAGTAGAACATCAAATTATAGGTCTGCTTGAAAAAAATGTAATATCGGAGCATCTGATTTTAACAAGCTTTAAGACTTATACTCTTCTTTTTTGTGATAGAGGTTAATGCATTTTGGCATTTCATTAGTAAATATGTCCTTTTATTATAAATTACTGTGCAATCGCTGTTTGGTCTGCTGACAGTAATTATATTTTTGGTGAAAAATGCCGTGTTCTCTGTATAACCCATGCCTCCAATAGCCTGTATCTCAGAAATTGGTTTGTGGGCAAATTTGTAGGTATTTTTTCATGAGGATCATTGTTCTTTCATAGGTGAAAGTTATGTCTAATACCTTTGAAGTGACTCTCTTAAAGGAGCTCTGTTAAGAGGAAAGAGTTCTGGTTTGTATTTTAATTAATATCTTGCAAAACACTTTACTGGAAACACTTTTATAATACACAGAAAACAAGATGTGTCTTAAGAATAACAGTGCCCAAATGTATGTTTCTCCATAATCTGTAACTTATAAGTATTTAAAACAGTAATTTTAATAAGAAAACATTAAATTTAATAGTAAATCTGAATCAGTTTGGATATGATATGCATCTCAGTTAATGCAATTTCTATTGATGATTCACTTGCTAAACTTAGAAATATTTCCATTAATATGATTTTGCATAATCTGGTGATTAATAGTAGATTTTTCTATTTTAATATGGAAAAATTCTTTACAGTCTAAGTTAGTGTCAGAATTTTTAGAGGCTAAACTAAATGCTTATTACAACAGTGATTTGAGTTAATGCAATAAGCCCATAGAGGCAGTGCTGCATTAAGGCAGAAGATATTCCTGAGTAGGCTTTTAATGAAAAAAAAAAAAAATAGTTCTTATGACAGAACTTCATAAATAAATTTCATGGATATTTTTTACCTCAAACACATCTAAAATATTTGACTGTGTAATAAAGTAACACTTACAAGATATCTGTGTCACATTCTTACTTCTGGGTAAAAATGCACCACTACCTGAGGCTGCTGAAATTTATCTCGTCTTGTAAAGAATGAAACATTAAATTTGGTACATAATATGCAAGTTGATGAGTTGATGTACAATCTGTGGTACAGTCTCAGGAAAACTTGGCCACTGAGAGTATTTTTTTTTAATTTTATTTATGTGTTTCTTCCCTGTTGCAGATGACTCTAGCAGGTTCCTTTAGGTGTTGTTTTGTTACATTCAACTGAGTATATTTTTGTATTATGGTAGATCTCATTTAAAGAGTTAACTCAGTCATGAGATATGCTGTGATAGCTCTTATCCTAATTGCTTTGGTTTTGAGGCCTAAAAGAAAAATTTTGCTTGTTTTGTTTTCAACTATAATGCAGAAGTCAGCACGTTGATATGTCCTTTACAAGGTAATTTGTGTGAAACTTGCTTGTTAAGAATTTTGTATCTTCATTTAACTTGATGGTAAATGCACTGCTCTTTCTCACTGTAGCCATACTGAAGACTGTAATTTACCTGTTAAATGCTGTTCCTACTGCTTCTTCCTTCCCTAGTGAAATAGGGATAACAACAGTACCCTACAGAGTTGACACATGATTTCTTATTATGTCTGCTGTGACCTTTCTTCTTCCTGCTTCTACCAGTGGACCTGTGTCTCTCAGAGCTAAACAGAATCTTCTATTTTAAATGAAGCTTTGTTATGTTTTTTGGTTAAAGTAGTTAGAGACAGTAATGTTGAAAAACAATACTGTTAACCAAGTACAGCTAATGACTGGAAACATAAGGAAGTTATCTTTAAACAAGTTAATGAGGGAGTGTTTATCCCCAATTCAGTTCCTATTTATGCCCCACTCTCCTTGACTTTGGACATTTTCCCTAACTTGCCTTTGCTGCTGGTGTGTGACAAGGGCATGACACAGTACTGCCAGACCTGATGTTTTGTGTCTGCTCTTCCTGGGCTTGCACAAGCCTTCTACCCAGTTAGGTCAGAATTGGAATTAGGACTGGGAGAGTCACTGAATTCAGCCATTATTCAAATATTTACAGAAACAGCTTCACGCTATCTCAGTGTCTCCAAACAAGTCAAACCCAACTGGTTTTGTTTGCTACTGCCTTGAGAGCTTCTTCACTGCAAAAGTTAGCAAGGCATTATTTGATGTGAACTCACAAGTGCTGAGGTCACTGGTGTTTTTACACACACACAGACACCCTCATGCACTCCCCAGCCAAGGAAAGCACAGACATCCTGTCAGGGCACTGACACAGAGTGAGAGCAGCCTTCTATCTCACACCTCCTGCACTGGGAGTGGCAGGAACTGTAAGCCCACAGCCTAGGAGCTCTGCATCATTCTTCCAATGACCATGTAGGAATTCTGACTCCCAGAATTAACAACCAGAATTAAACCTTCCCTCACCACATCTTGGTTTGTAATTCTGCTGATTTTTACAGGGCTATTTGAAAAAATCATATCTGGAATGTCAGTGCATTGCCACATGCACGCATAAAGAGGAAATTGCCCATGTTTAAATTCATTCATCAAGCAAAGACTGAATCATTCCCACTCCAGGGATCCCCAGGAGAAAAGCTTTTGGGTCAGGAATATACTGAGAGTGAAAGGTTTTTGACAAGCCTTAGTCATTATATACCTGCTTCTGTTGGTGCCTGTTGTCTCTGTCTTTGCTTTCTGCCGTACTCCTGCTGTCCTGCCTTGGGGATACTCTTTAACATAATCTGGCAGTTCCAGTTTTCTTCCTGTTCTGTGAGCAATTTCTTTTAAATCTTCAACAGTCTCAATATACTCAGTATTTCTGGTTCAAGAGGATGAGCAATTTCTAGGGCATTACTAAATGCCTCTTTTTTTTACTCTTTTTTTTTTCTTTATTAGTCGTCTTCCAGATGCATTGAATAACATTCACAACAAGGCTTGTCTCCACTTAACAAAGTTAAATTCATTGAAGCACTTCCTGTTACTAGGAGAAATAAAACTACTTAAATTGAGCTAAATGCCTGACATCATTTTATTCCCGGGGTAAAATCCTTGTTGGAAATAATTTTTACCCAAGATTTAACTTTTTTTTTTTTTTTATCCTTCAAAAATTGCTGGTTTGCTCTAAGTATCATCACAACTGTTATTATTATTATTAATAATAATAATAACTAAAGTTGCAGTCCTGAAGTGCCTTTTTTATTAGTAAAATAAAGAAAAATTCAAGAAAGGTGTTATTTCTTGCAAAAATGATTACAACAACTGAACAAAAATGTTGCTGACTGAAATTCCCTGTATGGGTTCTTTATCCCACAGACTTGGTAGTTTGTAAGGCTAACATTTCTATTATTTTATAAAAATGTGTCTTCTGCAATGCCTGTAACCCAATACTGTTTTTTTCTCTCCCTTAGGGATATTTTGAAAGCTTCGATAGCTTGATGGTGTTTTTCCTGAACTATTTGACTACTGTAACAACATTTTAGCCTTTGCTTGGAACCATTTTCAGGAAGAACTTTTCAAATAGCAAAGTGGAAATGTTCTTTGTTTCAAAAAGCTGTCTCTCAAAAGGAGGAGAACACAATTAGACTGATTTTGGCTCTGGAGTGAGTTGGAGGTCTCTGTAGTGTACCCCAGGATGTGGGGAGCTCTGTCCTTTTAAGCAGAGCTATGTTTGGGTTTACATCTACACTGTCTTTTCCAGCCTGTGCCACTTTGCATTTGGACTCGATCTCATGGTTTTTTTCCAACTTAAATAATTATCTGATTTTATGACCTACTCAGGCTAATTAAAATTGCTGGGTCTTATTTTAATAAGCACAATGTATCTATGGCACCAGAAAGAAACACGTGTGTTTTCCCAAAGAAAAGGAGGGAGGCAGGCTGAACTGCCCTGCTCTGTGTGCAGTTTCAAGAGCAGAGGAGGGTGGTTGAAGAATTGATGCGCAAATCCTCGGTTCTGCTCAGTGAGTTCTCTGCATAACCCACGGCTGCCAAAGAAGAGAGGCACATGTGGAGATCAGACTGCAGAAGCGTTGTCAATGTATGAAAATTCATCAGAGAGCTTGAGTTAGTTCATCAAAATGGGGATTCTTCCACTCTTGGATAGCATTTTCATAGGGAAATTATGTGGATAATATCAAAATGTTTAGCAGGTTTCTGCAGTTTAGTCCCTTTTTCTAACCACACTTACTTTTGAATGGAGCTTGCAGTTGGACATCTGAATGGGTGTAGTCAGAAACCCAAACTTGTTATACAGTTAAAGGCCACAAAAGTGCACTGGTCATCACTTTTGACCTGCAAATTACATCTATTAAGAGGGCAGCACTTCTTAGTGAGAGCTAAAGATCAAATCCAATCTGATTGTTGGAACAGTCTTTTTTCCTTTTTGGGTTAAGATGTTGGGAATAACCCTAAATATGTCTTCATGAGGCAATTGTCCACAACCTTTGTTCAAAACTGGAGAATCTAGTTAGAGGAAGGAGTAATGGATGGCTATCTCATCTTCTGTGTGTGTGCTCCCCAGGGATACAAGACTGACTGTGTCTCTCAGATGACAGCTGAGATACTGAAGCTATTGAGCAGTATTTTCACACCAGCCAAGTCCCAAAATATGTGCAGGGAATTTACACTGTGCTCCTTCTGTGAAAGGCTGTACTTACAGGAGTTACAATGCAGATTCATATACAAATGTTCAAATTCTCTGGGTTGAATTATTGATGGTTTTGTATAACCCCTGGTTACTTCCTTCATTTGGCTTTCAGCAACCCAGATTATGTTTCAAGGCTGCTTTTTCAGTGAACATGTATGCCACACATTGTTTCAAGAACAGGAGGTTGAAAGATGAGAGTGTTTCATGGGCCCTTGGTTGCCAGTGATGGGTCATTTTGTAAAAATAACAAACAGTATGATGTTTGTTAAGAAGTTCTGCATAGCACAGGCTTGTATAGCACAGTTTGGTTCTGGGTGAAGAGTCAAACCTTTCATCTGGGAGGTTGGTTCTATCCAGCACAGAGGGGTGTCCAACAGGGGAGCAGCAGGGGAAGAACTTTGCTTGTGCTGCCTGTGCTAATTTGCACCTCACTCCTGCATTTACCCTGCAGCAAACAGGGCTTGTGTGTTTGTAGCTGGCTCAGACCTCTCTGCACCAGCTTGCCCTGCACTGTATGAGGACAACTGAAGATCCTAAGTTGAACACAAAGACAATGAGAGTAGCACATGTGCCTTCAGGATCTGGTTGTCCCTGGACTTGGTACATGGGAGGTCAGTTTGGTATAATTTGTTTCTTCTCACTTCTGTTTCCATCCCCTCCATGTTCAGGAAGTAATTTTATGCACGCTCTGGACTTACATTTTGAAAAGTGTAACTGCTCTGGGATATCACTATGCCACACAGTTTTCCTTGGTGCATTTTATTAAAGATTGCTAATAACATTCCAGGCTTTGTGCATCTGATTCACTAGAAATGCCTAGACAGAGTAGGTGTATTCTGTTATTGTCGACTACATTTGGCTTGACTCAATTAGTCTGGAGTTGAAATTATGTTAATGGGATGGGCTTGCACAGACAGAAAAGCCTGCGGGTGAACACTCAGGGTTTTAAATAGTCTAGAGGCTTCATTTGGTTTTTGTTCTATGAAAAAAGATACGAGAATTGTCCATGTATTCTGTAAAAATATGAAAATGTTTTTGAAGATACAGAGGGACTATTGAAATGTAAATCTCCAGCTTATAGATGAAAACTTATATAGAGATTGTAAATAATTTCCATAAAAACCTAATGAACTTCGTATGTTATTGTTACCTTTGTTCCCTCTTTAAAAGTGCTCTTTGGTTCCATGTTCTGTCCCCTTCAGCTTGCTGTAAACAAGTCTTTCAGAAATATAAATACCACTTTCCCCCCCTCCAGATCTGTCAATAAAGGGCTGAAAATGCATTTCATGCTGGAGACTCACTTAATCTTCACTTTCTTTGTTATCTTTAACTCTTTTCTCTTACTCTCTACCAATCCCTGATTTTTATTTTTTTTTTTTTTTTGAGTGGGGGGTGTTGCCTTGCTTTTAGCAGTTGTGATTGTCATATAATGTTTCCTTTCATCTCTAAGTTTCAAGGTATTCTGCTCCTTTCTGAGTTCTGGCAAAAGCTTTACGATGTGGCCAAGTATTACCTGTCCATGTAAATGCTGACTCTGCCAAACGGGATAAACCCACACAGATTTCATAACTCAGCAGTCGTTTCCCTTTTGAGTGTGACATCCTTGTTGAGAAGGTGAATCTGTACAAGCAGCCAAGGCAGGCTGTGAGAACCAGCACTGGGGGAAAAGAAGATATCAGTGTGACAGTTCTGCAGGAACTAAATTCAGCTGGTGTTAGAATAATAATGAGGAAGAATAAACAGAGAAATCACCACCTCGGTCCTGCTGAATTAGGCTGAATTGCCTCTTGTGGAGTGTGCTTTTTGCTCCCCACTGCTGAAGTGCCATGTGTTCCAGAGCAGGAGAGGAGGATGGTGACAAAAAGGTTAAGTGTTGAACACAGAGGAGTATCTGCATTTTGCTTAACCTCCCTGCTTTGATCTCCCCAGGAACACAGCAGTGCTTGCCTACATGGATGAAAAGCAGAAAGCTTCTTGAAAAGGTTAACATTTGTTTTGTACTGGTCTAGGCAGAATCAGATGTGATGGTTAAAGAGGTATGAAATGGCCTTTACTGTGCTAAAGTTTTGTGTTATCTGTTACTCTTGCCACTCTTGACATGGGAGGAAAAATTCTTTTGTAAAATTCCCTTTGATATGAGAGGCGAATTAACATTTACTAGAAACAGGATTGGGTAAAATGTAATTTTTTCTATGTTGTATCTTTCTTGCATTACTAATAGTTGCCAGGGAAACCAGCAGAACTCTAAAGTCTTCCGCTAGAAAGGCAGCTATGGTTATATACACGGTCATTTCAAACTGTGCCTGCAGATCATAAAAGTGCTGGTGGGAACCTACTATAGGTTCTGTTCTCCATACTGGTGCCTGTTTATTTCAATTTGATAAAAAATGTTTATCCTGGTCCATAGTAAGTGGGGTTTGTTTGTTTGTTGGTTTCTTGCAGTAAGCAAAACCTCCAAGTTATACTGATTTATCTCAAGAGAAATGATTGTACACTGAGTGTGAAGCTTGCCTGTCTGGGTGGTCACATTGCTCTGGAGGCTTCTGTTAGAATCCAGGATCTGCCAATCCACTGTGCTTTCTTTCCCTGGGGAAAGTGGATATCATTCAGTAGTTTTACCAACCCTTTAATATGATAACAAAGTAAATTGTGGCTGTCTTTGTACACGAGCTGTAATTATTTTCCAAGAGGTTAAGCTTGGCTCTTTGCCTTCCATCTACAAGAGCACTGTTTCTTGTGTTCTACGTTGTCCACCCCTGTCATGCACAGCTATGAACCTTGGCACATCCATCATCAGGCTTCCAGGGAAAAAACGCCAGAGTTTGTAATAAATCTTTTTAAGAAACAAATGCTTATGAACTTTCTCTCATGCTGAATTTACAGGTCTGACATTTATTACCTCACTGATTTCAGCTAAAGCCTAAGGAGGAAATTGATTTAGGATGAAAACAGGTAATAATAGCTTGATTTGAATCATTTTCTGCTTCAAAGGACCCTCATGTCCTTCTGCATTAAATAATGGTTATAAAATCAATTTTTGTATCTCTGATTCCTTTTTTGCCTTCTCTGAAGGTGATGTTCTTTGCAAAGGAAACATTATTCACGGTGTTTTACTGCTCTGAATAGCACTTCTATTCCTGAGTTGCTTAAATGTTTTAGTTTCCAAGCTCAAATACATTCAGGTCACTAAGACAATCAGAAGTGTTTGACAACCATGAATACTTCTTCCAGAAAGTGCCACAGACAATGCACTAATTTTTGGTCCTTAAACAAGCCGTTTCTGGCTGTCACCAATCCAACACACTTTACAATTTACTCCTGGGTTTAATTTTTATCTTTTTAGTGATGGAGAGGACAAATCTGATGCTCAGAGGGGTAGCAGTTGCAAGCTATCTGTGACTACTCATGCTGTTGAGTGTGACCAATGTGTGCACAGATGTGTCTTGCTACCTCAGTGCTGGTTCTACCTCACAGCATCTCCTGGCATTTAGGAAGCTCTGTTGCCCACACTGAGCTCGATGTCCTTCAGCCTCTGAGGCAGCTTGCTTAAAAAGCTCTGTCCAGAATAAAAAGTTGATGTTGACACGGTCTATGTGCCACATTTGTAATTCTCAGCAGAGAGGAATTAAAATAACTTAATGTAGGCATCCATAGGTTTTATATTTTGAATTAAATTATTTGGTTTGAAATTTGTACGTTTATTATCACAATAAAAATAATTTTTAAGTGTATTTCTGTTGATGTCACTCAAAAGTGTCATATCTCAATATTTTCCACTTGGGAAATATCTTCAGAAGGCAGGTAAGTACTGTTACTTACATATTCCAGGATGGTGAAAAGTGGTTAGAGAAGATTCTGGTGTGACCAGAAATTTTGGGGAAAAGGTTGAAGAGACAAACTACAGTTTTCTGGTTCCCCAGTGTGAGTAGATGACCTTCTACCACCAGTGAAGCATTAGAAATTATTTCAGAGGAGAATACTTGCTGGTAGAAGGAAAAATTTTCATACACCTGAAAGCAAACCACTCAGTCACAAATTGTTCAAATGTTCAGTTCTTGTGGAGCATCATACCACCTTGTCTGGACTTCTGGTACTTTAATTTTCATCTATTTAATATTTAAAGAAATGTGCCTTGAAGCTTTTGCCATTGTGTTTTGATTCTCAGGTGCATGTTCCAGTGAATGAACTAGTGCAATTTTGACTTTTTTTCATATGAATTTGGTAGTGCAGGCAGATTACAGACTAAAAGTTACTGATTGAGATTAGGTGATTTTAAGTCTCAATATTGTTCTTATCAATCAGTTTTCTTTTCAGCATCAGATATTCACATATGTAGTCATTTTCTTTGTCATTGTTATTCTTTGATTACAAATGCCCTATGAGTAAGGCATTATATTAGCGAAGCACAATTTACTTTGAGGATTGACATTCTTTTTTTCTCTACTCTGATTTTTTTAATGTCTCAGAGTTTTCTTTATCAATAGTTTTGGCTAGGAGAGAACTACTGTGATAGCCCAATATCTAAGACATATGTTAATTTGCATGCTAATTTATCATCAAATAAAGTTTATTTAGGCATAAACCCTCATGGGAAACATAGTAACTGTTAATTATAAAAATAATATACTTTGGCCTAATTTTGGACCTCACTGTATCAACAGAACTATAAAAATAACAGATAGTTGTCTACCAAGCACACCTAAATGTCATGTAATTTATTGCAGAACCAAGACCAACGGATTTCACTTCAAATATAATTGTCCTTGCTATTTGAAAAGCAAAACCATAACGGGACGATTTAACTGAAAAGGAAGGATATTTTCAAAATAAAAAGACATTTTGGATTAAGACATCAATATATTTCATTTTAATAGAATCTCAATCCTCTTTCTGAGTCCAGACTCACAAAACACAGAGTGGCTCTTGTGCTCTTTGCCAGCACTGAGAAGTGGTTTGTGATAAATCTTGATATATCCAAAAGATATTTAAAAAAAATTATACATATATAATGTTTTTGGTCAAAATTACCATGGTTTTCCACCTTGCCTAGGATATAACTTTTTGCTTGGAGGAGGAGCTGATCTCCTGTGCAGCCACTGTATCAGAACACAGGTGATTTTTGCCATCTGCCCTCTTGAGTACTAAATACCTACATTATTGACATTTTTTTTCCATTTTTGTCTGGTGGTGTTGCAAATCTGTGGAATTGTAATTCAAAATGCTCTTCCTAGTTGTCAAAACTGCCAGATAGCAAAGGGCTGACATACCCTATTTATACCCAGGTCTGATATGCTGTGTTCCACTGGACACTGCAACACAAAGTAAAAGAAACAGAAAAACATAAATACAAGTCATCAAAATGGAAAATAATCATGAGTTCCTTTAAAGACAAATCTTTGACCTCAGCCTTTCTGCAAGTTTTGCTCCTACAAATTCTAGCCTTTTGTCACCAGAAAGTTCTTGAGTCTGCCATTCCCCCTTGGAGATAGGGTAACCAACCAGTCCATGGGGTCACCTGTGGGTTAGTGCACACTGCTGCCCATCAGGAGTCTGTACTACCCACCTTTCTGTGGTGTTCTCACTATGGGTGCCATACTGCAGTGAGGTGTGTCACAAACACAGTGGGACACATCAGACATGCAGGTCTGTCTTGCTGTGACTTTATGATATGTATCCCCTCTTGTAGTCTATGCCCAGAAATTAATTTTTGTGCCTTTCTGTGCCTTTAAACTGAGCTTGAGAGGGGTGAGAGGAAAAAAACTGTGTGAACTTTTCAAAGCAGTTGTTCAAGGACACAGAGACTCCTCTGGGTTCCCCTGCTGCGGCAGCAAGGGTGGAGGAAGCACCCCTTGCTTTTCAGCCAGCTTTGGGCTCCTTTCTCTGGAGGGAGATGGAGAGTTGAACTTTGTTTTTCTGAGACTTTTGGTTTTTTTTCCTTCTTCTCTTCTGGGCTGTTTCAAGAACATCAGAACACACCAGGAGAATTTTCTTCCAAGACCCAGAGGGGGCCCACACTGACCCAGCTCCGAGGAAGAGGAGAGAGACCCCACCTACAGAAGGACTCTGAAACCTTCCCAGGTTTCTCTCCACAGCGAGAGATTTTATTATTTAGCATTATTATCCTTTCCTGTGTGTTTGTTAAATAAATAGTTTTTATCTCTTTCACTTTCCTCCGAGGAAAATTTATTTTTTCCCAAATGTGGTTGGGGAGGGGTGGTTATAACCTGCTTTCTATCAGAGGATATTCTCCAAATTTGGCCAAACAGGCACAAGGTCGTGTTTTAGTTGGGTCTGTATTTACAAAGCGTGAGAGAGAGGCAGGAACTGGAGGGCTTGGGGCATGTTACGTGCCTGTTTTAACCTTAGGAAAGGCGCAGTCCTACACCAAATAATTTTTTTTTAGCTCCACATGCAATCAGCTGCTCAGACATACAGTAATCATGCCCACACATCGAAGACATTGTCATTGGCATGCTCTTCCCTGGACATGCCCTGTTGGCAACTCTCACAGCTGTTTGGCCCTTTGGCCTGACACTGCACAGCAGTTCTTATTATAACACCAAGATTATATTAATCTCATGTATAATTCAACTTCATGTCTGGTTTAATTGTGTTGTTTGTCCTGTGACCTTTTGTGACTACCACATATGCCAGGTTGGATTCTTTTCAAGGGGTCTAGTTCCATCTCTTTTTCTATGTGTGGAAGGATCCCCAGTTGGCTAAATCTTTCTGTTAAGGGATGATCAGTGTACACCATTGGAGGAGTCTGTCAGGAGTTGATCAAGGATGATTTCTTGAGACTGTTTTGCCTGGACCTTGATTCTTTCCAGTACAGATAAATTTTGAGATTAAGTATGCATTTAGTGTTATTTTTATAACTACTGGAGAGCTGAAGAGGAGCAGGATTAAATCCTTTACATTCTAGATTGAGTCAAATATTATGCCCTTTTTTGTTGTTTGTTGTTTTCCTTTTTTTGTTTATTTTGTTTGGTGGTTTTTTTGTTTGGTTGGTTTTTTGTTGTTGTTGTTTGTTTTTAGATTTTTTGGGGGAGTTTGTTTGGTTCATTGGTTTTTGGTTTGGTTTTGTTTTGGGGTTTTTTGAGGGTTTTTTGTTTGGTTGGTTTGTTTGGTTTGTTTGTTTCCTTTTTTAAAGAAAAAAGGGAGAATTTGAGTACATTGGGTACAAGGATCATTTTAGCTGGAAAACTTTTAATTTTATTTGTCTCACTATTTCCTAAAAAGGCAACCATTAACTGATTTACTAGAAGCTCCTGGAGGTCAAAAGTGATGATGTTGTATTTATGGCATAATGGCAGAAATGTGTTCCTTTTCTCATTAAGATGTGTGTCTTAATACCATTGTATTCTTTCTTATAAACAAGAAAGCCAGACTCTCTAAGAACAACCTGCTTTTATCATGATGCCAATTATGCCACTAACAGCTCTCAAAATGCAGTGTAGTCATATGTATCAAGAAGCATTATAATCATACAGTCTGCATCACTGTTCTTATTTTATCTCCTTGTAACTACAGACCAATGTTTTTCCTAAATTAATGTCCGGAAATGTAAGAATAATTGTCCTTCACATAAGCAGATAAATCTATAACTTCATTCACAGCTTGGCAGTACTTGCATTTTTATATTTCTTTAGCATATAATAATTAGTCTTCACAATAGTCAGATTTTATCCTTAAAAGTATACCCTTGATCAGTCCCTAGGCACAGAGTTTTACCCAAATATTTGATCCTTGGAAGTCTGCCAAGTACTTTCAGACTAAAAGATTACTTGAAGTTTCTTTTGCATAATGCATGCCAAATTGTTCTTCTCCTGGAATACTTACAGAACTATTTCTGCTATTCCCAGAGTACCACTGAGTAATTCCTTACTGAATTTCTTACTGTACTGAATATTCATGAAAACTTATGAAATATGATGATGTTTCTTCTAGAGGTGGTTTTTACAGTGTCTTACCCATAGAGTTTTACTTTCTTGTGACTGGTTTGTTCCAGCTGTTACTCTTCTCTTCTTGTGGTTGGATGCTTCTTCCAAAGGATAAAATAAGACTGAAGAGCCATTGTCATTGTCAGGTCTAGTCCTTTGCTGGCACAGGTGGCAATATCTAATCCTTTTCCTAGTTCAGCAGACCTCAGCTTAAGCTATTTAGATGCCTTTATTTGGCATTCCTATTAGAATGTTGTCTCTGGACATCATTATTATGATGGAAGAATTTTCAAACCAATTTTGCCAATGTACAATTCACTCCTGGTTCCCTTGGTACACTCAGACAGAGAACTGAGTGCCTGAGTATCATCAGACATGGAGTTACCACTTCCATTTCAGTATTCCAAATAATCTCCAAATTTATTAGACTTTTTATTTAGAAGTGTCTAAACTAAGGATGTTTTCTTTTCAATGATTTGCTTTATATATTTTTTAATCACAGCTTCATAATTTCAGTTTCTGGATCAGTCTCATGAACTAGCCTAGTGACCCAGGCCCATATTAAGAACTCCCCTGGTGAGGGGGGGAATGAGGTGATGAGCAATCAAAGGCTGTTCAGTAGACAGATATAATTATATTATTGCCCAGTACTTATTGCTATTTTTACCAATCTTATTTAATTAGAAGATTTCAAGTAAGTGTAGAGCATATACCTCAAACATGCATTTTGGTCATAAAGCATGAGAGAGACTCCTGCAAAAGAAGCTAGAATCACAGAGGACAATGTTTGTTCTTTGATTTATATCTGTTTCATTTTCCCCAAGCTTCAGAATAGCTCAGTATCAATCTGTTTCTCTTATCTCTTTGACTAGCTTGAGTTAGATCAAAGAACTGTGTATCTTCAGAGAATCTACATAATAGTTATAAATACACTGAGAAATTCCTGTCTTGGTGATGGCTTCTGCCTTCCTGGAAAAATGCTAAAATGGTATTGAAAATAAAAAATATTGAAAATAAAGAGAAGAAGTAATAATGAAACAAACTAACAGGTGGCACAAACACCATCCTTCCTCAGAGACCAGTACAGGTGCCTTGCCCACACCACCAGACCAAACATCTGAATAAGAGTCTAAAATGGTACTGCAGAAGTATCAGAGTTAAGGAGCTCCTATGGAGAACATCCTATAAAAGGCTCTCATCTTTTAAAATGCTTGGAATAGTTTTTGAGATTCTGTCCTCTTCAAAGCTCATGCCAGAGCTCAGGCTGCTTATGGGTTTAAGAGGAAAGTAGGTCATGTACAAGTCCAAGAAATGACTGGACTATATTTTGGTGTGATCCTGCAGGCATCTGACAGAGCAATGCTGTTTTGTGCTTAAAATTGCCCCATCCTTTGCTTTTCTCAACCTGTAGCACTTTTCCAGATCCTGTGTGCTTCCAGTAAGTAGTCAGTCAGACTCCGGTGTGCCATGAAAATTAGCTCAGTGCGGAGATGTTCAGACTATGTGAGATCCAGCCTTATAAATTCACATAAAACAGTGGTGCATGGTGTTTTCTGACCAGTACCAGATAAAATCAAGCCAAATAAACTTGGTACCAAGTCTAAATTAAGAAGCTTTGATCCTTGTCAAATGGTTATTACCTTTGGGACCACACCAAACCTTTGTGACTGGATTCTTTCTGCATTTAAGACCAGATGCCTGTAGCCAGCATTTCTGTCACAACTTGTCCCTTTCCAATTTCAGGACTAACATGAGTAAAATGAGGTGCTTCAGCATCTGTCAGTATAAAACTCCTAGTGCCTTCCTCGTGAAATTCCTAAGCATGTGTTCTGTTTGCTGCCACAGATATATAGAACAGAAGTGACTCAGCATTTCCAATCTCATGATAAAAAATAATAAAAAAACTCCAGAGTTGTTCTTGTTTCCTCAATTACCCATTTCTCCACAGAAAATAATGAGCTTGAAAAATAAAAAAAATGCTTTACAACCTCCTCCGCCTTTTTTTCCCNTTTTCTTTCCCCAGTATTCCTGCTATACCTTCTGTCCCTTTTCCCCCCTTTTTTTTTTTTTTTTTTTTTTTTTTTTTTTTTTTTTTTTTTTCTGTGGTGGAGGAGGAAGAATTAATTTGAGCTGCAGTTCCTGGATAATCGTAGGAATTTAGAAACTCCACCTACTGTGCTACTTGACAGCAGTGAAACCTGATCAAGGTTATTCATCCCTCTAACCATTGACCTCTGCGTTAAATAACCATACGGTTGAAAAATGACGACATCAATTTGTCAGACTTGGCCAGAGAACATGAATTTAAAGAAAAAATCTGTTCAAATTCTTAAAAACTGCTTTGTAAAAATGGCATTTCCTTACTGATAAACAATCTGCTCTTAGGTATTCAGACAGGTTTCTCAGAAATAAAGTATTTTGGTTTTGCTTTTGTTTAACTGATGAGGGAAAAAAAAAAGCTGTTGGTTTGGTTTTGGGCTTTTTGATTTTTTTGACTTTTGTGTATTCAACAACAGTAGTTTATACTGAGATACATCTTCAAGTGATGGGGCTTCCATAGGTAGCAGAGGGATATAATTTGTAGATATGTAGGTCCTAGACTGATGAAAATTCAGTGATTCCTTAGGAAATGAAGGTGGGAAAAGAAAAGAGAAGGCATGGTAATGTATTGTCCTGAAATCAAAAGGCTTGTTCAAGCCCTACCTCTTTTTCACATCTTTGGTGTGTTTCATGCATATCTGAGGAAGACTTTCCTGCTAATCCTTCACATCCACGGAGCTTTAGGACTCTTTGACAATGAAAATCAGAAATGGTCTATTACTGTTTTTGTAGGCATGGGTGTGCTAGCACGTATATAAAAAAGTGTAGCTGTTTGGGGTTTGTTTTTCACATGAACCAGATACAGTGGTTTGTACCTCACTGTTTCTAGGCCTCAAGACAGTGGATTTCAGTCGTAGTAATTTTCCATCTTGGACTCACTTTGGGTTGATAACTTTCTTTGGAGGTTCAATAACAAAAATGTTGTTCCACGTGGGTTGTCATTCAGAGAAGAAAAATAAGCCTCCAAGGCTGTTGATTAAAGCCCAGGTGCTCGTTAGGCAGCAGGAATTCCTGGGACAGGACAGGGTTGGTGAGGGGAGCTCAGCCCAGGTGCTGCCCCTCAAGGCTGAGCCCCAGTGAGATCCCAGGGCAACCCGAGGGGTTTGGAGGGCTTGGATCAACCCCCTCACTCTGGGGTTGGATGGGTGAAGGTTATATTTATATCCATGTTCAAAAGCAAAGATAGCTCATTGTCCTGACTTGGTTTGGTAGAGACAAAAGTCTGAAATGAGAGCTTTTCTGGTCAAAATAGAGCCATCTGGCGCTTCTGTTTAATTAAAAAATTTTCTGAGGTGTTTGTATGAAGTTCCTGTGAAATGTATTTCTGCCCACTCTTCGTTGGGTCCCTTTTTAAAAATGTTTGTGGCAGATAATGAAAAAGAAGAAAATAAACAGTATATTCAAAGAAAAAGGAGTTAAAACATAGCAAAAAAACCACGTAATTCAAATTTCTATGATGTATTAATATTTTCAAAATTTCTGAAATATTTGCAGGTGTATGAATGCATTTGATTATAATATAATGGCACTAATTTATGAAAAAATTAATAATTAAGGAACCTAATGAAAAGGAATATTGTTTTTAATTAATAGTTCTGTACCGATGTGTCTCTTTATTGGCTCCCTATATCAACTCATCCCTTCCCTAATTGATTTTTAATACATCTTCTTCTCTGGAAAGAAATCGAACTAACTTTGCACATCCATCATGCTTATTTTACACATCTTTAATAAATCAAATCATATTTATTAAGGTCTGCAATTATGTATGTCAGAAATGTTGACTAGATATAAATAAAAGCCCTTGTTTGAACGTTGCTCTTAATTAAATGCTTTTGATTTTCATGACTTGCATTTTAGAAAACTGTAAAAAATGTAGTTGCTAATGAATGTCTGTGCTGGGGTTTGATTATAGTTCAGTGTCTCTTACACAACCATTTGAATCAGAATATAAATATTTTCTGTTGCTATTGCTTGAGCACTAGTACTAAAATTCCTAAGTAATGCTAATGTAGAGTTCTAGTTTGAGTCTGAAGTGTGTTGGCACTGAATTACACACAAAGAAAGACTTGACATAGTGCTATAAGGCTGAAAGGCAGAACTCCTGGTTTGGATGTTGGAATCCTGGGTTTTAGTTTATGGGATATTAGTAATAAAAAGGTGACAAGATGGAGAATTTTGGGCATGGGTTTGTTCTTCTTTCTATTTCACAAATCTGAGTGTTTTGTCATTGGGTCAAAAATCCTGCAGTGCGGGTCATGAATAGTTAGGTATTGGGTTATAAGTAAAAACATATTACTTGGCAATTCTTTATTGGATAAATTAGGCTTTAAATGGCCTTGGAAGTGAGAACTCGGGGCATTTTCCCCCTTGTTAACTCAGAGACACATCCCGTGCAGGAATGCCATAGATAAGAATAACATAAACATCTACTTAGAAGAAAAATCCCGTGGCTCGTGCCTTTTACTCCAAACTCTGAGTAAAAGAACTCATAAATCAGAAACAAAACGAGTAAGAGACTTTTTAACAGGACGTGACTTTAATTTTATCTTCAAGCCCATCAAATCTGATCAAATCTTACTGACACTGAGTGTCTGGCAATGGTGAAGTCTTAGTCACCGTGTTGTTAATCTTGTCCTGTACACTCACTTTTTCAGAGAGCACATAAAACCCAAATGTATGTGAGGAAGGCATGGAACAAATGCTGAAAGGTGCATTTTCAGTTTTCATTGTCTGGACCACAGACACACATACATCAGTGTGATGAAGCCAGAGTGAGTTATACTGCTGGCTAGCTGTCCACAGAGCGCTGAAGTCAAAGAAATTCTCCAGTACATCATTAGGCAAGCCAGAAGAGGCAGACTCCATATTAATTCTGCTTGCTCTTTAATTTCAGGAAGTCAGTTCTAAGCCTTGTGGATATGTTCAGGCAGGAGCTCTGTGTGATCTCAGAGTAGCTGAAGGGCATCAGATGCCCTATTTCTGCCACTGAGATGTGCCTCAGCATCCAAGCAATAGATTATAAATCTCTGAAAGCATTTTTCAGTCATGTATTTTTACCATATCCCTTAACCAACCGCAAGATTTCAAAGAGCATAAAAATCACTTGTACTAGAGGATTTTGCAGCATAGGTAATACTGCAGAAACTCGCTGTACTGTCACTTTGACACAAATAATTGGGCATGGAGCTGCACATATAGAGAAAAAAAGGAAAAAAAATCTTTATCGCATGCTACCACACAGGATGTGTACTATAGACTTACAATTGTAATAATCCATCACTGTCTGTCTGGATTGAAATGGAAAACAAAAAATATGGTGTTTGGACTGCAAAAAAAAAAATTAAAAAAATTGAATACCAGTAATACAGTTATATTATTGGGTTATATTGTAGCTGATATGTCTACAAAATTGAACTCTTCTATTGCACTTCAAATTTATGGCTAAGTAAATCAAAAGTCACTTTGTGAAGATGAGGACCTACCACTTTGTAGCTAAAATGTTGGTTTATTCTGAACAAATTATGTGCATATTAATCATTCCCTGCAACGTCACTTATGAAATAAAGGCATTTCCTTTGCCTTGTTTAGTTTGCTTTCCACCAAAAGGGATAGTTGCATTGCTGAATGCTTGCAAAGGAATTATCCTTTGTATCTGTAAACCAAAATCTGCCCATTGGTGCAATGGAGGCTGAGTTTTGGAGGCCGATGTACAGATTAGGGATATGGGAGTATTCCCAGAGTTCTAGACCTTTTCTAGCTGGGCTGCAGCCACGGGAGAGCAAGGTGAGAGCCACCAGCTGTGACATGCCTGAGAGGTGATCTCAGTGGAGAGCAGTTTGCTGTAGGCATGGGCAGTGGCACCTCCCAGGGGAAGCTTCTCTCTGAGGGGCATAAAGGAAGTTTTGCTGGCACTGTGACACCACAGCCTGATGGAGTTTCAGCTTTACCCCAAGGGATCAGTCTCTTGCTGTGTAACACACTTCTGTCACAGCCTGCTCTCTGCTGAGGAGATGGGGCTGTAAAGACAAGTTGTTCCAAGACATTATTAAACAATGTGTTGCCACATTCTCTACATTGGCACTTTTGCTTCGGCAACTGAAAGTGGGAAAACTTGACTGGCTTTGTGATGAAGAGCAGTGATCATGTACTTTGCATAGGATTATTAAAATATTAAATAAATGGAAAAAAAAAAAAAGAAATCGTTGATGACTTCTGCAATAAGTTTCCCAAGAAAATACAGTTATCTAACCCAGTAACCACACATTAATCAGATATGTTACAATTCACATTTTTCTCTTTAAATTTGTTTAGCTTTTTAGTGCTTCCTAGAAAATTTGCTGCAGCACTGATGGTCTCTTGCTGTTGAAAGAGTAGTGAAGTATTATTTCAATAGATTACTAGATAATTTTAATAGATTTCTTCATTTGTTTTCTGCTGCTTCATCCTGAGCCACTGACATTTCTAGGAGCACAACAATAGTGAAATCTACCTTTGCATTAGTGATGCATCTTTTCCTTTTTACTGCCTGATGTGGCAGCAAAATGATGAGCTGAAGAAACCACATGCTTTAGTGCTTTTGGGAAGTCCTTTAAGTCTTGCACAAATACCACTTATTTTCTTCAGCATTTAATATCTTGAACATAATTAGTCCATTGAGCCACTTGACAGATTCTACTCCATCTACTTTTGAGTGTGTTCATCCTGTTATAACAGCATTTTTTTCTAATCTGATGGGACAGACTGCTTTAGAGTATTTCAGATACCCTTGGGCACTGATTTTGGCTTGGCCAGGAATTGAGTTTAGTTATATATATCAAGAGTTCAGAGATGTGTGTCTTGAAAACAAATCACAGAGATTATTTTTGGTGAGACTGGATGTTTTTTAGTTGTTTGGGATGACACTAAGCCAAGGTTTTGGTGTAAGTGACTTTTTTTTTAATTTCTTTTTTTGTTTGGTTGATTGGCTGGGGGGTTGTAGCCCTTTTTTTACTTGCTTATTTTCTCATTGTAGTATACCTTTCCTTTTATATATTTTTTTTGTCATGTCCTGTTTTACTGGTGCTTTAGTGGCAGAGATATTTTTGTTGGAAGGAAACACAACCACAGAACCTGTTTTATCTGTTATTGTAGCTCTACTTCCCAAATCCCAGACACAGCAAAACACACACAGTGTGCACCCTGCCCAAAAATGCTGTCTTGTTTCATCTGGAGGTAGCTGCAATCTGCAGTCTCTGTGCCAGATGAACGATAATGTCGCAGATGTGCAGGGAAAGACAGGAATGTTCTGTCTGTGCTGAAAACATTACAGCATGTTGCATTGATCTGCTGTCACCTCAGACCTTCCCTGGCCCAGAGGAGCCAAAATATTAAGGTTTTTGAGTTATCTGAAGTTTGAGACAGAAGAGGCAAAAGTCGATGAGCAAACCAAGCACTTTTAAAGAAAAATGCCAATTTCATGGTGATTTTACTTAAAGTAAGATATTGGAAACTAAATCTTTATACATACTCTACTTTTCCCAAATGTCTGTTGTTCAGGGTAGAATCTTAAACCATTTATTGGAAATATTTGTTCCGTGCTTGTGGCAAGGGATCAGATTCCATCAAAATATGACTTTGAAAATCCAGTGTCCACTGCATGTCTGAGAGGAAATGTTGAATATTCGTCAAACAACAGTTGTAGGTGTTCACTGAGGAGCCTAAGTCATGCCACAGAGCAATACATCTCTTCCTCTACCCTTGTAAAACCTCAGATTAACTTTTGGTAAACAGGCACATAAATATGATATGTTTAATTTTTGATCTTTTGAAAGATAAATAGTGTTCCTACCAGGAAATGTCAAATGCATTTATGCTATCAAAAATATTTTCTTCAGCAAATAAAGCACTCCTTTCTTCAGCAAATAAAGCACTCCTTAACACTTAACTGGATAATTTGATTTTTAAATTGATTCTCTTGCAAACCTGGAGGAGTACTTAAAATCACTAATCCAGGTATGTTATTAATTCTCATTGAAAGCTCTTCAAAACTTGGCTAAGCATATCACCTGTGAAGATTTTGTTTTCCTTTAGCCCGAACCAGCATCCCAGTAACAGCACCTTTGCCCTGTTAGGACCAAAGTATGTGTTTTATTGAGACTTTTCATGCCATAATAGGTGAAGTCAGTTGTTTGAAATGCGTATTTTTGGCCCTAAGTTGTCCCCTTGTTTGTGCTATACTCTTCCTGGTCACAGGTGACAAGACTATGCAGAGAAAAATCCCTTTATTGAATCATTATTGAGATGCTACTCTGTAATATTGTGAAAACTTGTAGCTGGAGTATATTACATTACCATGTTAAAAGGTTTGGGATGTTGAACAGCACAACCTCCACAAGGATATCGTTGGGCTGATCAGGATGATAACAGCAGCAGAGCTGAACAAATTCAGCCACTATTACAATGCAAGCTCTGCAGCCCATCCCTGAGTTCCCAGGGCTTATTTGGAAATCAGGCAATATTTCTTTTAGCAAACATCATGCTGGCATGTGGCACCTGTGCTTGATCCCGGCTGCTTTTTAATAACAACAGCTAAAGGTTGCTCATATAAACATATTTTCCTTAAGGAGTGATAAGAAAAAGAAACAAGTCTGATCCTGTGCTGGTTGACAGAAGGTATCAAATGCAGAAGAGATGTGAGTTTTCCTAGCACTGAATAATTTTCCTAGTATTGGCAATGAAGCAAAGGTGCATTAGAGATTTGACCATAGGGCTGCACTGAGCCTTCTGCAGCTTGATGCACTGAAAGATGCAGGAAAACTGTTTGGAGCATGGACATTTTTGATGCTGCTGGGAAATCATTAGGATGTTTCTCTTGCTCTTCTGGATTGTAAGGAAGTCACTCAAAAGAGAAATGTAGAATATATGAGGAGGTAAAGTAGCTACAGGTGGAGGTTACAAGGGTAAAGCAGTTGAGTGGGCTGCTCTGAGTGCCCACAGGAACAGAGAGAGTGATGGAGGAATCTGGAGTTCTGTAAACAGGTGAGGAAGAACTCGAAATTGTCCTGAAGTGATCTCAGTTTCTACACTAAACTTCAGTATTATTCTTTTAATAATTTTGCTTTTGCTTCACTATGTATTCTTTCTCTTCCTTGGAATGAACAGTCTGTGGTTAAAAAAGGTTTCTCTTCTGGTGTTTGATGTAATTATCAGAGGAATGGAGTTCTAGCTCTCTGGGTTAGTTTCCTGCTATGATTTATGTCTCATGTATTCACTGCACTCTCTCCATCAAGTTCTTGGAAAGCAGGGGAAACAATTGTTGTCTTGTGGAAAGGAGTTTCATCACTCTTCAAAAAAGCCACCTTCCAGGACATGGTCTACTGAAACACCAGCTCCCTGTCCCTGATGATTTGTCTTTTAATGCACAATGTTGTGCCAAGAGTACAAAGAAAGAATTGTTACTGATACATCAGAAATGTGCTTTCTCTTTGTCTTTTCTCCCCCTAAAAATTCATCAGGCCTTAAATTGACTTTCCATAGAGTGCCCAGAGAATCAGCCAATTAATCATCAAAACCATAATGCCATGGTTACCAAGTATTGTACCTGATGGAAGAGTAGGATATAGTTAATTCTAACAATGCCAGATTACATTTTTAACAAAATTTCTTCTCTTGCTTGTTTTAGAGATTACTGTGCTTATGCTTGGTGGTGTCTCAAAGCAACACAAAATTTTGTTGGATTTAATTATTAAATATACAGCAAAGCTGGCAGGAATGTTGGAGAGTGAACTGAATTGGGGGTTTTTTTTGCCTTGTTTTGTTTTGCTTTTATTCCAGTGTTGTTCTGGTCCTTGCTACACCTGTAGCTGAGGAGCACAGCAGCAGAGGTTTATCACACCCCTGTGTGGGCTCCTCACGCCTGCTGTTAATGAGCAAACAAGATGCAAGATGATCCTTGAGGGAAAATGCCCCAGGGAAAACAGACATGTCTGAAGACAGAAAAAAAGGTGAATTTTAAAAATGAAACTAAAAAAAAAAAAATGCCCTCCCAACAAGATATTTCTGCAGTTATAGGGAGGTGTATTAGCTAGCTTCATTCACACAGAGAACTGAGTGCATTTTCATTGCACTTTTTCCCACTTTCCCTCTTAGTGGGGTATTTGCAATTAACACAATTTATGTTTGGAGTCAAGGATTTTTGTGAGACAAATCAAGTTCATTTGCATTTCACTGTTTAGAGAGAGCTGCATCAGGGAGTGATTATTATAGGAAAAAAATATTGGAAAGAAGTTACAGAAATTATGATTATAGGAAAGCTTAAAGATCAGTTTATATAGATCAAAGATCTTAACAGGTATGACGAGATAATGAGTTTAATTAAGGTCAGTCACCATTTTATCTTCAATTCGGTTGGAAATGCCTTTTCTGCAGCTGTTAGAAACTCAGGCTAGACACACAGAGAGGAAACATTTTTGTTATTCTGAAACCTCAGAAAGGTGTTCTGCAGGAGCAGCAGTGCCATGGAGCTGTGTCACCATTCCCACTGCACACTGCAGAAAGGCTCCCTGGATGCTGCTACTGGGGGATCCTGTGGGATGAAGCCTCAGTAGAGTCTCACTTGTGCCTTCAGTTAACACTGATCACCCTGGGTTATTTTTCATCACATAAAGTATGATGTGCATAGTAAGATTCCATTTGTGGAGAATAAACAGAGCAATTTATGACTAAAATGTAAATTTTATTTACAGTCCTGTATATGCCTGCATAGGTGCTAAAAAGAAATGTTCCGAGTGCTAAATGTTTATTTCCATATTTTCAATAAATATGGTTGAGTTAATTCAGACATGTGATTTGTATTTATTAGAAAAACAGGATTCTTCCCTAAGTGTTAAGGGATGCTGGGATCAGAGATAAGTAAAATAATCAGCTTTAGACAGCAGTAAGAAACAAAATTAAGATAGAAACAGTAAACAGTACACAATCAGCAAAGAGTAATTTCAGATTCAATGTCAGAACTGCAAAATTAATATGAAAAAACTTTTAAGTTTTATGACTAAAAGTAGTTATTTTTTGACACTGGGAACCTGATAGTGCATGACAGTGATGCCTTTTCTTGGTCTTAAAATCAAGAGTCAAACACGGTTAGAAGGGAAAAAAGGGATTTTACCTTGGTATTTATTTTAAGGATCCTTAAATGCACTACATCGAGGACAAATATACCTCAATACACACTGTAATCCCCCTCCTAAAATATCTGGTCTAACACTGTAGGTCTTACTAGTTAGCACATCTATCAAAGATTCCCCAGTGAGAGGCTCAAATGAGCCCCCCTCCCCAAGGAAACTTCCCCTGGATGGTTCTATCTCAGTTTACAAATTGTGTTCTGGAGAGGCCCTTGGGCTCTGGGCACACTGATCCCTCACTACAAAGCTTCTAAAATACTCATTCTCCCACCTGAACAAGTCCAAGAATGGAGGCAAAAAGCACCAAGAATACAGAAATTGTAAAAAGGTATAACAGGGGTATAAAAGAAAAGACAAAAATCATCATGGCATCACAGAAGACAGGTTTCTTAGAAATATCCTTGGCTGGAATATTTCATTTTGTTATTTAAACACCTGTTATTTCTGTAAGCAGCTGAAAAATAGTTGACACTTTCTCTTAATCTCACAAAATTTACCAGGACACCTATAATGACATAACAACATAAAATAAATTTTAACAGCTATCATAGATGGTCATCTTTAAATGGTCTGACTGTGCCTGTTCTGCAATGTCATTTTGTGTGTGGATTCTCTGTGTTTATACACACCTGACCTATAAGTGAGGCTTCTGTACTTAACCTTGCTAAGCAATGTTCAAAGGCCACAACTTTGTGCTGCTGCTCTTGCTTTAGAGGTAAGAAGCCAGCTGGAACTAGCACTGGGTAAGCTGGAACTAGCACTGGGTAAGCTGGAACTAGCACTGGGCTTTTTGGCAGCATCATGGTTTGGATCTTCAGAAGCAATTTGTTATTGCATCACTCTTTGTTTGCCAGCAGTTCAGAGGATGCACGTTGGCATTTGCTGGTGCAGTTACTTACTAACACTCAATCTTGTGTTTGAGCCCTTAGAATAAAATGAGTTGAACATAGAGTAAATTCAAGGTAAAAAACCCCATGTTTTTATCTTAAAGAAAATAAACATATTAAGTAAATAAGAGGTTTCAGGGTTCATTATACAGTCCAACGAATCAGAGACATTACAGAGTTGAGGTTTGAGCTATTTAGGAAAACAAGGCTGTAATCCCTGTCAGATTTCGTCATCCACTGTCTCAGTCATCTACCAGGAGATGTTAAATCCAGGAAGAGAAAATTCCATTTATGACTCCTCCCTTGCTACTGTTAACATACTTTAGAATCCTTATTAAATTGAGAGGACATTTTTTAAGTACAGTTAGTTAAGAGGAAACATTGAGGGTTTTGAGATACTGCAATCAAGAAAAAATAATTTCAGTCAGAAATTTTATTTTTTTTTTTTTCTGTATGATACTCAGCAGTTTGAGTTTGGCAACTTCTCAACAAAGGAAAACAATCTGTGCCAAGAAAAACAAGAGATACGAGATGTTTGATATTTCTACATGTCCGAAGTGTTTATTATATAAACCTAAATTTTCAAAGACTGGTACTGGTAAAGAAGCTTGGCTTTCACCCTAGGGCAAATCATTATTATCTCTCAAGACTGTAGCAGAATCTTTTATGTTGATTACACTGAAAAACAGCTTTGAAAAGTGATGCAGACTTCCTTTCAACACTAGGCTTGATTTTTTCTGTTGATGACAGATAAGCAATGATGAAGTGGAATTGTTACACTTAAAGCCTCTTTTCTGTGCCTGAATTTTGAGATATCTGAAAGTCTCACCTTATCTCTTTTTTACCTCATACAGGAACTCCCAGAACACAAAAATTACCAGTAGCATCCTATTGCTCTAAGATACAGCTCTGGTAATGATTAGAGATATTCTGGTCAAAACCAGAGTTCAGAGCCTTCCCTTACCCTGTTGAGTGCTGGGTGGTTTGCACTCCCCTTGTCGCAGCCTGTCGGCTCCCTGGGCTGCCTGAGGCTTTAAAAGTTGCCTGCAGGCCCTTCTTCCTAAAAGTAGCTCTCAGCTCCTTCATTCCTGTTTAGATAATAAACTCCTAAGACACGGGTTTTCTCTTTCCTTGTGTATGTGCAGCCAGAGATAATTTTGTGGAACAGCAATCAGGAGTAAGGCCAGACCCCTCGAGCCAAAGGAGAGAGACCTGCTGGACCATTAGGCAGGAAGTGCCTAATTCATGAAGTGTTTGGGAAGAAGGAACAGCAGCCCAGGTTCTCCCAGACACCCTCTGTAGCCAAACTGGTTTTGTGTATTGCCAAAACAAAAACTAAAGTAAACCAAACTTAGCTTATGCTGAATTTACATGGTGCTGCAGTGGTCAATGAAGGTGCAAATGGAATGGCTGCAACAACTGCAAAAATTGGATCCAAGACATCAGGAGACTCTTAAACTGCACCTGCCTGACTCCTTCCTGTTGTCTCTGTGTGGAATAACACCTGGGAAACCTTGTTTGTGAATGATGGAATTAGTCAAGTGCTTACATAGAATTTTAAATTAGAATATTTTTTCTTGCTTTTGCATTTCATTTCCTGTATATCATTTGCAAAAAAAGCTGGAGTTTGTGACAGAAGATTACAGCCCCAGTCCCACAAATACTGACTTTTCTAGTCTTCACTGATTGTCCCTGGTGGCACACTGCAGGGATGCCAGGAGACTGTCATTTCTAAATTTGGAGTTCTGCCTGGGGATGGAGGACAGGGCCTCAGCCTCTGTGACTGCCAGGCAGCTCTTGGGTGAGAAGGGTTCTTTGGCTTGCAGCAAACAGCAAAGGCACTATCTGTGTAAGGACAGGCTCCTCTAGCCTCTGTAAGAGGTAGATAAAATCAGGTAAAGCTGGGAAGAGAAGGGAATTATGCATGTGAAATAACAGAATAAAGAGAATAGAGTGGCAGCATTAGGAGTGGTTGGATGTAGCAGTTTCTGACTAAGAAGTGGGGGTGTAGACCTCTTCCTTTCAGAGGCAGTAATTAAATGTCAGATATCTACATACCAGGTGAACACTACCATAAAAAAACACAAACCCACAGCACCTATTCTCTTTGACTGAGTTTGGAAAAACCCCACCATCACAAAAACTGCTCTTCAGTCCTCTAAAGAAAGTCCTATGTTCCCCACTCCTAACTGGATTTCAAGATAAAAATTAGGTTGGAGCATTACCCAGTAAAATTACCCACTCATTACCCAGTAAAACCTTAGAAAGTGCATAAACACCACTGATTGATATTTTATACATTCCTATCATTACCATGTTTCCTCTCTCAGGACCATTCCCAGATCTAATTCATGTATTCGTTTTTCTGTTGTTGATGGCTTTGCTTTTTTAAGTGAAAGCACAAGAATGAGTGCTGCAGGCCAATCAAAGCTCAGGAGAATAACTTACATTTTAAAACCACGTTTCAAGTAACCTGCAATACTTCTGTGATATATTTTTAGTAATGTAAGGAGCAACTCTAATCACTAAAATAAACTCATCAATGTCCTCGCTTCTGCTGGTAGCAGGAATTTGGGCCACCGTTCTCAGCATGTAGGTGTAAAAATCTGTCATTCAATGTGGGAGGTGTAGGAAGACATTCCTTCTCCTCGTATGAATCCCCATTCTGGTTTATGCCTGTCCAGAGTGGGCACAATTTCCTTTAACAAGGACAGAGGAACAGTCGGTCTAATTCACAGTCTCAGAAAGTCACAGGGTTTACAACACTCCTTACTGTGGCATACTTGGCCCTCTGAAGGATATTGCTATATACGTGGTACTTCAGTCCACAGGTCCTTTTGCTAGGCCTTTCAGTAAGAAATCCTGCAGAAGATTTATATCTATGACTTTAAATTTCCTTGGTGCCTAAAGCAGAAACATTAAAGTCCCATCAAAGTTTTTGTAAGGAATATAGAATTGACAGCCACACAGTAAACACGAAATTTGGTTAGTGATTGAAAGGATTCAGAAATTGCACAGCTGACAATACCCAGGTGGGGTAAATAAATTGTCTGAACCTGATGAACTTGTTCTCCATGGGTGTTCTAAGAGGTGTATTCTGTAGAAAAATGGTGTCTGAAATGGCAAAAGTTGTAACTGTCAATTTGTTAAAAGGCAAAGTAGATTATCAGATTGAGAAAACCGTTCTGGAATATTTCATATGCAGTGTCCAGCACCAGGGAGAAAAGTCTGTTTTTCTTTAATATTTATTATAATATAGAAGGGATGAACAAATATGCTTAGGTAGAAGGAGAAGGACTGAAATATGCTTAGGTAGAAGGAGAGGGACCGAAACCAAAGCCCCAAACCAAAGTTTTAATTGATTATAAAATATCTGAAGCTTAAATGAATATTTTTCACTTCCTCTGCAGTTCCTGTTCCAACCCTGAATCCCTCACAGAAAATGCAGTGAAGTAAAATATATGTCCATGCCATGTACAAGAAATGGCAAGATGAAAGTAGATATTTCTCATTATTTGCAAAAATGTTTCTGCATAATTACTTCTGCCACCACATTGCTTTAGTGTCCCCTTGAAAGATTGCCTTTCAAGATGTGTTTTATTGCAGTCCTTAAAGATAATGCAAGGTTGTGTCTCTGCTGCTTTAAGTGAAAAGGAATTTTAAAAGCAAACTCCCATTTCTCTTTTCACCTGTCCAGAGTGTGCATTCAATGCCTTTGAGAGGGTTTCAATGTTTATGTAACATATTCTGTAACGGTTTTAATTTCAGCAGGAAATTCCAGAAGGTCACCAAAAGGTTGGGATGTACCAGCTAGCAAATATTGTTATGATTTGCACAGCCTCTATCAGAAACCCTACTTGAAACTTCATGTGGATTTTTGGGTACAAGCTGTGCTTCCAAAATTGCCTTTAGGAGGTCACTTTTTAGTATCTGTATCCCCAGCAGTAATGGATCTTGGTTTTCCAGGATCCAATTACTTTGCATGGAGCTATCTGGAGGACATGGATACAGGCTAGCAAACTGCATATGTGAATTAACTTTCCATACAGAGTTGTTTGACCTCTGAGTCTCCTTCCACTTGCACAAAACTCTCAGTTCTGTGTCACGGTGTCTGTGTGCTGCTGAAAGCCAGAGCTGGCTAGGTTCTGACTGAGCAGTTACAGAGATTCTGTGCAGGTCCTACAAGGGGCAGCAAAATAAGGTTTTCTGCCACCTCTGTTCCCTGAGGATTCCAGTCTCTCAGACAGTTGTAGGAGGAGCCTTTGTAGGGTTTGTCATCTTGCAGAGGGATACCTCTGCTTTCTTCCAAGACTGGCTGGCAGAAGAGGCAAGAGTTGCTACTTCCCCACAGTCTGGTGATCAGAGTGCTCTCTGACATGTGGAATAGCCATCTGTGTCTTGTACAGCAACCAAACTACTCAACTTGCCTTTTAGGCAACACCCCTGCTGTTTAGAAGGTGCTTGGGAATTCATTCTGAACTCTAGCACTTCAGTGGAGCATGAGAAAGCTTCTAGTTTCCGGTCGTTAATAGCTAGGTTGATTTTTTTGCCCCATATTGTGCAAAGGAGCTGTTAAATAGAAACATTAATAAATATTAAATTAATAAATTCCTAACTCAACAGCTGCCCTGCCTGTCTTGGTAAAAAGTAAAAGACAAAACATTGAAGCATCTTCCCAAGGGTTTATCCTATGGAATCTCCTTCTTCCTTCTTAACCCCATGGAAATCCTCAGCTCAGATACAGTTTGAGCTCTACCTTTCATTCACTTGAATGACTATCCGAGTGCAAAAAGGATACATTGTGATATGGTAAATAATTGCCTGTTGGTTTCAAGGAACAGCCAATGTTAGAATTACCGTTTCAGTGAGGGTGTTAACAACAGAGTAACTTTCCACAGGGGTGACATCTTTTTGTGGAAATTCATTCAACTCTCAATCTATGGCCTTCAGTTTATGTAATGTCTTGTAGGAAGAGGTGGTTACTGACCTGCAAAGTTTTGATTTGTATTTTCCTATCCACATCTGATTGGATACGAGATCTGGACCATGTGATCAAGTTTTTTCAGTTTTTACACAAAATATACTCAGGATGGGAAGGGAAGTTTTCGGGAAGGGAAGGGAAGGNAGGAAGGAAGGAAGGAAGGAAGGAAGGAAGGAAGGAAGGAAGGAAGGAAGGAAGGAAAGAAGAATGGAAATTCCTCTGCTGTCAGTGTAGACCTGAGAAACTGCATAGTTCTCTTTTGTCCTATCAGTTTCTCACAAAGGTACACATACCTGGAGATCTTTTTTGATCTCTACATGATTCTGATTTCTTGAATATGTTCTTTCTTTACAGAGCACAGCTCACTGTGCAGGAAAGTTTAAGGTGTAATTTGTTTTCAAGCTACCACCAATTTTTCTCAGTAGAAAAGAACATTTGTTATCAATTTTAACTGGATGGATGGACATATTTTCTACCTGCAGTGAAGAGGCCGTGGTAACTGTCAGAGCTCCTGCCTATGTAAGTTTTCTGTGAACTGACCAAAAATAAAACACATGAAGTACAGTAAATTCTGAAAATTGATGCCTGTCCTTTTTCATCACCAGTTGAAAAAGCTAAAAAAATTCAGATAGAGTTTACTGCACTCACAATTTTTAGCTTAATTCTGCAGTGAATGGAGACTAAGAACTTTCTATGTGCTCTTGGGGAAATGTCGATTTGTTTCTATTTTGTTATGACATTTGAAAGCTGTGACAAATGAAAAAGAATATGTAACCCACTCACTGGTAGGGATTATGCCTGTCCTTCCCATTTTCCCCACTTGGTTGTACATCAGAAATTGGTTTGGTTCTCAGTTACAGATACTGCTTGTTCAGTTCAAACCATAACAGTTTGTGTAGTAATTTTGATCACTGTCAACAAGGATCAGTAGTGACAGTACCTGAAGCTACTTTCAATTACAGTGAATTTGGAGTCAGCGTAGAGGAACTTGACATTTGCTACAGTGTGGTGACCAGGAACTCCCACACAGGGCTGTTTGATGCCAAGTTTTGCCACTTGTTCATTTCATTTCTTGCCTGCAGAAGCGCTCTGGCAGTGGCTGATGCAACTATCACCTGTGGCTGAAGTCAGATGGTCCCCACAGTGGCACTCACCTGCCGGGTGCATGGCCCTTGATGTGTTGTGCTACATGGAATATCCCTCCATGCTTTTGGGCAAAGTCATGCTCCTGTGATTGCTCTGGGCTGTCACTGTTGCAATGCAGACAGGTAGAAAAACCACACAAAGTCCAGGATTTTTTATCAATGGCAGCAAGGCGATTTAATGCTTTTTTCCGAGGCTTTTATATGTTAGTTTGCAGAAAGTGTGTTGAATGGCGTAAGATAATTGGTCCTCTGGCCATCCACCCCTTGAGAGGATTGGCCAAATTCTGAGACATCCATTCCCAAATATTTTGCTAATTAGAACCATAGCAATCCGACAAAACAATCTGCAGGTGCCAGTATTTACACAATTATAACTTTGTTTTAGATAACTTGCATGGGAAAGACAGAGCTCTCCCAAAATGCTGCAGAAAGCTGAAAGATTTCTCTGCTAAAAGCTTTTCAGCCTCCACACTGGGCTTTGAGTTTTTGTTGTGATGTGAACAAGCACTTTATAACAGTCTTCAAAGAAGGAAATTCTTCACATGTGCCCAGTGCCCACAGTGGAGAGTCATCACTTTTAACTAATAGCAGGATTGATTAGGAGAGATGTGCTTTTACATAGGGGAGAAAGGCTCATCAGTTTCTAGTCTGTCTTTCCTCCGCTTCTTTCAAAAATTCCACTCCTTCATCCTTGGGTTATTTGTGGCATTAGGTATGGATGAGATGGAAGTTATCTAGCGTGTGGAAGACACTCCATGCCTCTGGGGTTTTGTGCAGGGGGTTGAGCATGCACTAGGACAGCTCCAGACTGGGATGCAGCTGGAGCACAGGGGTGCAGGATCTGTTTGCAAAGAGCTGGTTTACCAGTGTGTGCAGTTCTTGTCAGGCACATCCAGCCACCATCCTCTGCCTGTGTTAGCAACCAAAGGCCTATTCCCTTAAAGACAGTAGGAACAGGAACGTGTAGGGCTTAGTTCCAGACTTAACCAAGTCAATGTCATACAGTCACCAGAGACTGAAGCAACTTCATCTTGTGTCACAGGTAATCACTTCATTACTGAGCAGGAAACACTTCAGTTAGTGGAAGGCTCAGAGTAAAGACCAAACCATGGTTCCATGGTCTTGAGCAAACCTAAGTGTGCTAGAGCAGCACTCAGTCTGCAGGGGGAAGGGGGTGGAACATCAGCACACCTAAGTTGGTCTTTATGTTTACTGACCTACAGAAAATCCAGAAGCCAGTTCCTGTGTAGAATGGAAATGAGGATGACATTTTAGCAGGAACTGAGTGTCTTTTGTTCCTCCTGATTTCTCTGTCTTAGTATTGGCAATGTAATTTAATAAAGTTAGTGGTGCTTGGCTAAAAGGCTTTGTCCAAGTTTTAATTTCCTCTGTCTATGACACATTGCTGTTTGCAAAGAGGTTATGCAGAAGTTAAACCAGATTAAGATTAAAATCAGGCTAATGAGAGTTGTGTGCTGCCATCTGAGAGCAAAAGTTGACCTTCTGAATTTTGAAGAAGCTGCAAAGAGCCTGGATATGCAGTACATATGTCAGAGAGGTAGAGCAAAGAAAAGCCTGTCAGATTTTGGCTTGGAGCCATCAGACATGATTTGCAGCACCCTTGCAAAGAGGAAGGCAAGGTAACATGGTATTCCATGGTAACATGGAATAGACAGAGATTTCAGATATCCACATAGAAATTCATTCTTTCTCTTCAGGAACTACCAATGTATCACATCCACAATGCCCCAAAGCATCCTCCCAGCCTGATGGCTCTTAGCAAGAATAGAACCAATTTCTTAATCTTTACTACCACCTCCTGCCAACACACTATGAAAATAGATGTATCTGCTTCAAAAAGTATTTGTCTGCTTTTCTGGCCAGGCATATGCTTCAGAGGTGACAGCTGGTGCAGGAAAGAATCATTTATTTATACATACATACATACAGAAATATATCTATTTATATAAATATACACACACATAGATATATATATATATATATATATAAATAAACCNATATATATATATACACACACATAGATATATATATATATATATATATATATATACACCTACAGAGAATGCTTTATGTGCTCATGTGTGTATATGAAAAGGAAGAAACCAAGGAAACTGATGGGCTGCCAGTTTTCCAGTTCAGTTTTATAACTTAGTAGTACTTTAGAAGAGTAGGGACAATGTCTATGCCCCTAATGAGCAGCAGACAGTGGGCCTTATCTTGGGATGATTTCTAGGCCTGGCAAAGTACATTTTTTTTCGCAAATTCTTAATTTGATATCAAATAAATTCTTAAATATGCAGAAGATCAACTGTCTTGCTTCTCCTCTTCATAAAAAAATAATCCTGCACTCACCATTTACTGAGAGTGACTCAGTAAATTCTCAGTAATGACATCTCTAGTGAAATACCAGGAAGGCAGTTGAATTTAAAGCTGTTGAAGGCCTCAAAGAAAAAAGTATCTCATAATCTTTCTGAAAGAAAATTCACCATGTTGCTGTACTAGTAGCAGAGTTAACAGACACTACATGTCATAGCCTGAGTTCTACCAAGTGAAAACTGCAATAAAAAGCATTTTAAGATGATGGATTTGGTTGGGGTTTTTTCAGAGAAAAAAAAAAAAAACAAATCCTTTTCTTGCTATATTTTCTCAAATTCATATTAAACGACATGCTTGCCTTGGCACTGAATAGATGCAAAAACTGTCAATCTAAAATTTTGGTTCATCTGTAAGAGAACAAGCATGTATTGGATGCCAAACGTGGGTTTGAAATGCATTTATTCATTCCCAATTTAGTACGTACTCATAGCATAAAATGCAGTGAGATATAAAGGATGCAAAAAAGCACTGCCTCCCCTCCTCAATTTTAATAGCATATACTTAGCACCATTTTTATGTTAGTGAAGTGTTTGTATAGCTGCACCTGTACAGTGGGCACAGGAAGATTCTCTGCCTTCATTCTGTTTAAGGAACATAAGGGAGATCAACAATCAACACATCTGGTCTGGGGGGAAGATATGTCTTTCAAAACCATTATTTCACATCACCTGCAGCAGCTTTGAACAAGGGTGGGAAGGAGAGAAGGAAATTTATTAACTTTAGTGTAGTCACGTGTCTGTAGTTTTGTCCTACCTGACAATTCATCAATGTTAATAATCAGTAGCCTTGACACCCACATGTCATCTTTAGTATCCTGATAACTTTTATTCTTGGTTGCTCTCTTTTGCTGGGTTGGTCATAGCTCAGGTACTAGAAACCAAATTGGATTCACATCAGAGCCAGCAGGTTCTGGTGAGCATTTCCCAGGCCAAACTCCAGTGGTGATGCTACAGAAAATGTGGGTTGCATAGATTGGTGGTTTTTATGTTTATATGGATTGGTTGTTGTTTCCTGAATAAAATCTTAGCTTTCCAAAGGACATCTTTTAAAACAAATGTGCATGGATTTGATGGAGAAAGAGACAGATTTTAGTGGTGATCCTGAGGTACTGCAATTTTAGTCCCATTACCATTCATTAAGCCAGTGTTCTTGTTTTAGCCCACAGCTCCTCCACAGAGCAGTGACATTTCTCTCAGAGTTTTAGTCTCATTTAATGCAAGAAATATTATGAAAGGCAGAAATATTTTGTCTGTTCTTGTTACTTGCTGAGAATAATGATATATGCATGAGAGATGGTGGTTGGTTGAGTATGAGCTGACAGGGCAGATGGTGAAGGAAAGGTGGTTTTCAAAGCAGTTAGAACTATTTTAATCTACTTTGTTACAGTGACATTGTCTCTAATCCTTTCCTGATATATTATTGATAAACTTTTCACAATGTACATCATAGTAGGATTCATCAGACTTGACATTTTATCCTCATAGTGCATTTGGGAAGCTCAGAAGTCTTCTATTTCCCATTTTACATTTACATTTCTCATTTTCATGACACTGAGAGAGAAGAGAGTGTAAGGCAAATTGTTTGAACTTCAGTTTCTTCAGTCAGGCAAGAAATGCTCATCTTGTTAAAAATCAGGCCAAAGATTTTGGTGTCTAAATATAGATTTAAAGATCTAATATTATATACCACATATGGGAGAGATTGACCTCTGTGATTGACCAGTACTGTGCAAAGGCCCTCCAATAAATCTTGGAGAAAGGTTTTTGATCTCCTAAAGCTTCATTGCTAAAAAGTTGCTTTTCCAAGCATTTTATGCAAATATCTCTTTAGACAAATCTTTAGACAATGAGACATAAGTTGGCTATAGGTGTTGAGAAAACTGATTTTCATTTCAGAAGCTGAACCAAGAATAAGTTTTGGTCAGTTGGAATAAAAAATATTAACTGCTTTTTTTGAGCTTTTCTTCTGAAACAGTAAACTAAGAAAAAAAAATCTGTTTAGGCATGAAATGTTTTGATTGAGTATAAAAACAATTTCTTTTTTATTCTTGTATCTTTTTTTATCTCTTAAAAATTTTTTGAGTCTTGCTTTTCCAGATAAAATGATTTAAGGTTTTAAAAAGGTTATAAAATTTTAAATTTAAAATTTTTTCCTCATGTCTTACTATAGAGTAAGTACTGCTTCTGCTTAGGTCTCAGAATTTTTGCATAATGCAATGTTCCTAGTTTAGGAATAAATAAATCAGTTAATATTTCATCATCTGTACATCCTTAAGCTGTTCTTCAGTAAGGCCCTTCATGACTTCTGTTGGGATATGTGAAAGGTTTGTGGGATCCTATCATAAACTCTGTCTATAACCTTTCTGTTGATTCTTGTGCCTTTGAGCAGAAACAGCTTGTCAAGCTTGATCAGGCACCCTGTTAGCAGCATCACTTTACATTTACTCTTGAGTCCTCTTCATAACATGCTATGTGCATCCAAGTCTGCCTTGATTTGTGTTCAGTGATTTCTTTGGATCTTAACTGTAGATCCGCTTCAAAACAGAGTTTGAAACATTCATCTTTGCCAACATGACTGTTTTGAAGGAAGGGGCTATACTGCTTTAAAAAAATTCATATCAAGGCCAAGAAACTATTAAAAATTATATGATCTTCTGTATTTAACCATTGATTTGATCAAATAAAGATAAAAACCTACGCCCCACATCTTCCTTCAAACACCAAATGTCAATTTTCTACTGTTTTGCATAGACCAGATAGTAATTCCTAAAATAAAGTGAAATTTTTACTTGCTTTTAAAGAGTCACTTGCTCCAGTTAATGAGAAGCTGGTGATGTGTTGAGGATTTAGGGTAGAAAGCAGCAGTTTTTGTGGTTGGTGCAATTTGCAGTTTGAGACAGTTCTGTCTCTTGTCTCTTTCAGTAGGATTCGACCCTTCCACCCCAAACTGCTCCGAGCAGGACTGGTTCTGTTTTATGAGACAAGAGGGAATGCATAAGTGGGGTAAAGTCAGAAGAAGCCTAGACCAGGCTAGGAAACCCAAAAGAGACAAACCACCATACTACTGACAGAGTATCTGACACAGAGTTGCCACTAACACCATCTAATCCCACCTCTACAGACCTTTCTTATCAGCATGGATAGATTAGTTGGGAAAAACCTGAACACAGATGCATATTTTAAAAAATGCATATTTGAAAATCGGCTTCTGGCTGCTCCAGTTCTTGATGGACCTTGTCAGTTTGTCCTGCAAAGACTGATCCCAGGTGTTCCCCAATGGGATCTATGTAAAGGGGTTTAATTTATTTAATGTTATTTAATTTATTTAATTTTATTTAATATTTAATTATAATATGGAAGATGTGGTGATTTTTTTTTTATCTGTGTTTTCTATTTCCTAGATTTAATAGTGAATGATGTGTTGAACTGATCCTCAATTTTTTCCCCAAAAAACCACATGAAAATATGCACTGTTTAGTCAGGCATCTGCCTATCTCCAGATAAAATGCAGTCCATTGTTTACTTTAACACAACACATTGCGCATCTTAAATATCTGTGCTTGTCTCTGTTATAAACTTAGGCCAGTACAGACACTATAATCTAGTTTATTGAATAAGCTGATTAGTGTTTTTTAATTGGGTAACTGAGAAGGTAATAGCACACAAAGCTGAAGAGACTTAGTAGTGGAGTCTGACAGGAAAAACAGATATGAAAACCACTAGCATGGAGAATCAGGTCTCATTTAAAAATTAAATTATATAAATTCATTCAATTACCTTTAATTAATTCCTAAGTGTACATATGCACACACTGAAACGTCATTAAGATCCATCACAGTCATATTGATTTGAATTAATTCTCTGCAATAGCAGAGATCCATACACTATTTTGTAAACTAAATCACCTCCTCAAGAGCCCTGAACTCCAATAATTCAAGACAAAAAAGCAGGATAGACCAAGAAACAGAACCCAAAATCAAACCTGTGACTATTGTGTGATACAACCTAGCTCAGGCATTCTGAATCTCACCCCAGCAGCACCAAGTTTACCACAGACTGCATCAACCTGACCAAAAGCAGGTTAAGTTGGTCTTTTTTTTTTTTCTTTTTTTGTTCTAGTATGTTTGAGAGCTCTTAGTATCTGAACTGGTTAGATTTCAAGAAACTTTAATTTCTGTACGAAGCCCTCTGTGATGTTTTTTGACTGTATGGTAGATACCCCCAGAATGACTTCACACATCTCTCTTATCAAATCTAATACTACAGGAATATAATGTGCTTTGTGACTTGAAAAGAGTGGTGTGTGTTAAAAGACATTTTTTCCTTTTGAAAAATGCTAGCACAAAGCACCACTTCCAATCCTAAGAGTGACCTGATGCTACTTGTCAAACTTTCATGCCTTAGAGGTATATGACAATCATTTTTCCTTGAAAGGGCAGAAGACTCAGAATTTTAGGCTGTTTCTGTTCAAGGCCATTATTCCTTTTGTTCAGGACATCACTTTGTCACTGCAGGCTCTAAAGAGCAAACCCATGGCCTGCTCTTGCTGTAATTTGGAAAGTCCATTTAACATATTTTTCCTACAAAATCACAAAGGCACCTTTCAGATAAATCTCAGTACTAGTGAGTTAAGTGAAACAGGACTTTACATGCTCACAGAGTCATGGCTCTGTGTGACCAAATATCCTCTCTGCTGACTGCTGCTTTCTGATCTGGTGGGGTTGTGGAGAACACTGAGAGAGTAGCTTGGGATGGTCCACTTGTATCAACTGCAGCAGTGGTGCACCTTGGTGTTGTGCTTATCTTTGAGAGTGCCATGGAGCTGTTACCACTGAGTTTTAAAAAGCTTTTAAGGGAGATGTTTAATTCAGAGTATATTGGCCAATTTAAAACTGCTCTGCTCTTTCCAAGGTAGGGCACTGCACTAACTTTTATTGTTTCAAGGTGAGTATGTTCATACTTAGTATATATTCACTTCTTATGAATAGAATTATAGTCAAATCTATAAAATCAGGGGGAAATCTGGTAGACTGAACAGAGCTTTTTCCTTAAAGGAAACCCCAAAGGCATATGCCCTTACTGTATAATATTGGAAATTCAGCCTTGTCACTGTAAAATGCAGATCTCTATATGTTTTTATTCTGAAAAGTTTTTTCACATTGCAATAAATGTTCCAAATTTACAAGGGTGAATGTTTATCTCTCTGAAATTGAAGGGGAGAGAAGCTCCTAAGATATATTTAAGCAAAGAAAACTCACTAGTCTATAGGAAAGGAATTTACTGGAATCTTTCAGAATGTATTGAAAAGGATAATGTCATACTATTAGGAAAACTTGCAATTATATTCAGGAAGGCTGTTAAATTTGCTTATTAAATTCAATCTGCAATCTGAATAGCACTGAAGGTTTGGAGAAAAAAATTGTGTCAGCTAGATATGTCCACTGTTGCTGTGACAACAGGATTGGAGAACAGTCTGATTAAAACAAAGCAACCTCTCCCAAAAATAACCACCAAACCCAACAGAAGAACATTCTGCTGGCCCCACTAAACCCAAATAACCAGACAGTAACAACATGATGCCATTCCAACTTAATGGAAATGAATCATGTAAGTATTGAAATCGTGCCTGCTGCTGTTGTCTAGAATAATAGTAAACTCAGTAATGGATAAATCAAATCAGAGTCAGTATTGTTGAGGAGTTGCTAATTTGGATAAACTGTTGTGTGTAACCCTCACACACCCTAACAGTGTGTATTTTTACTGAGGATTTTGGAGGAGTGTGTTTGACCTCCTGCTCCATGATGCATGGGTGTCTTGCTAAGGAAACATTAGGTGCCTGCAGACAAGCCTTGTGTTTTCCAGCCATGCCTTGTGCTGAGCTCTGTTACAGACTGAAAAATCTGTTCTCTGTTTGGGACTCTAAATGGGGATGGACCCCCCTGTCTCACCCACAGCTGCTACATGAGTTACTGTTATCTGTGCTTTTCATATAAGATTTTGTCTCTGATTTGTGGACCATACTAGATAATTTACCTGTTGTTCTGGTGCAGTCACCTCCCTACTTTTACCTTTTACATATAGCTGGATATTTCCAGTGCTCTGTAAGGGTTATTTCCAACTGCAGGGTCACAGGCCACAGCGTGGTAAAAGTGGCAGGCAAGGGTCATTGTTCTCTTAAAATTAATTTCATCTCATTAAGCCAAATTATATCAGGTATCCTCAAGCTGTGAAGATAAGGGCAGAGATGGACAATTACTCTAATTTGAACTGAGTGAGTTTGCTGATTGAGGAAGTTCTTGTTGGTGGAGGCAGAGACAAAAAGGAGAGATAGAAAAGGGTAAATTTTATACCTGCCACTTAAAATATGTCTGCTGAGCTGTAATTCAACTAAGTAGCAGCAAGTAACTCTAATTAATCTCTAATTAAGCCCAAGAGTCTTAGCTAAGAGAAGGTTTGGTTTCTTAAAAATAATAATAAAAATTTCCTTCACCACCAAAGAGTGTGTTTCCAGAGTCTTCTAACCTTAATTGCAGTCCCAAATACCTCAAGCAATTTTCTGGGCCAATTAAATCAGGGCAGTGGCTAGATTAACATATTGCAGTGCATTTGGTGTGCCTGCTTGCACATTTGGTGTGCTTGCTTGCTGGAGTTAAATGGTTCGAATAGTGAGGAACAGCCTGGCCCCCAGACCTAGATCTTGCAGCTGGCATTGCTCTGCACTTACTATGGTCACTTCAGATCTTTATTGTAATAAATTACTATTAGTGTAGTTCACGAACCTTTTAGAAAAAAACTAGTGGGTTTTAAACTGCTTTTCTATTTAATTATTTTTTNATTACTGAGACTCAACTTATTACATTTATGAGTAATATTTTTTTCCTACTGGTGCCTAAAGAAACTTAAAAGTAGGAGAAACAGCAAAAGACAAAAAAAAAAAAAAAAAAGAGAAAGAACAAAAGGTGATGGGAAAAAATTGTGCCTTTCTTATTACCAGGCATTTAATGTGGTGAGAACAGACTCCACTGAAGAAGAGCCCTTCCTTCTGTGCTCTGCAGTATATTCAGCATTGTTTATGTTGCCCATGTAAAGGAATGAAGTTTTGCAGTGACAATTTTTAATATAGATCTACCCTAATGCTACTTTGGAGGATGATTCACTGTATGGCAGCAGACATAAATATTTAATACAAGGCAACATTTTCACTGTGTTTTTGGAAGAATTTATACAGCCTAAAAGACTGCTTTTCCTAGTGCAACCACTGAGGATCTGTAGAAAGTCCTCTTTCTGAGACCTACATCTGCTGAGCATGAGATTTATGTGAAGCATTTGTCCATTTTTGAAAGGGTTCATTAAGAAGAGACACTGAAATAAGCTAAATATGCTGTTTATGTGAGCTGCTTCATTTCAGTTGTTTCACAGAGTCTTGAAAAATACAGCTGTGAAACATAGACCATGCCAGAGTAGTGTGACCCTTTTGGATAATGGCAGATTTTAAATATTTGATTTCTTACCTTCATTCTCCTACATAAGTCTGGATTTCCTTATGGGTTAATAAGCATTTAAGCAAATAGTGTATTCTTATCAAAGTTTGTGGTGGTGAACTGTAGCAGCATTAAAATGCCTTAAAGAACGAGAAGAGTAGCCTTTCATGGCTGTCCTGATGAAAAGTGTCAAATCTTTCTGGTATTATCTCCCTTTCTTTTACTGCAGTTGCTGTCAATATTGAAAAGCATGATCTGGCTGTAACAATGGTCTGCAGTGGTTCTTGCTGTGACTTCTGCTGGTTGCTTTATTTCTTTGACCAGGAGAGCCTCTGACTTCCTAGAACAGGAGATGATTTGCAATGATTCATGTATAACTTAAGCCACAGGTCAAACAATCCTGCTGAATGCATGTGGGTGGCTTTGTAGTGCTGCCTTACAGAAGGAAAAACATGTCAGAGTCCACTGGAGGGGTGGGAAGGCTGATTGCAGTTGCAGTCACATGTGAGTACATTTTTTTTCCAGCTTTAAAAGAAATTCATGTTTGTTGGAGATTTTCATACTTAGAATGTGTGTCTCAGCCTTTTTTACCTGAACTGATAATATTACCAGTGTAGTAGGTGAGCTGTTGAGGTACTGGACAGTGTTAGAATTGCACAATCAGTTGATTTGATTGTATTAAGAAATGTCTCCATCAGATTCTAGCTCAGTAAAACCTTTACTGGTCTTATAACAGGTTAGCAGCACCAAACTTTCCATTTTGGGGTATCCTGAAATATGCCATCCCTGACTGTTTTGAATTTTGAGTGAACTTTAAGATGAGCTGACACCAAGCTTTACTTGATTAAAAGGGTAAAAAAAAAAAAAAATAATAAAAAAAAAAACCAAAAAAACCCAAAAAACAAACAGATCTCTTGTACTGGAAGTTCCTATTTCTAATTTTTTCAGATTTGATATAAATAGTGGCATAAGTATTCCTAACATCAGACTGACTATTATGTGTGGAATAAAGTCTGAGGCTGCTAGAAATTTCTATGAGCCTGGATTGGAAGCATTTCCAACCCAGAAAAGGCTTAGTGTAGCATATCTGGAGTCAGACAGTAGTTCAGAGCTGCATACCAGATGAGATCTGTAAAGAATAGAAATTATTTATTCTAAATGGGCATGAAGAAACACAATCTGGAAAGGAAAAAAAAAAAAAAGAAATTTTTTGCTCAAACATTTGGTTTCACCAACACAAACCAAATTAGATTCATGTCCATGCTGTGCTCTGGCCTTGCAATGTCCTTAACAAATTCCATAAAATATCCATCTGTGTGAAAGGCAAAGTGCTGCAATGGAAAATTGAGCAGGATGGTGGAGCACAAAAGAACTGTGCACATAAGGTACCCGCTCAGAATCCGCTCTGCTCCAGGACGCTGCCTCTGCAAAAGGAGTTTGCCTTTCATGTTTTTTCATCCTTTGCTGAATGTTGGGTGCTTGAGCAGTGCATCACTGTGAGCCAGTGCAATCAGCCTCCAGAAATATGCAGCCATAGTCCCTCAGTTCAGCACAGCCTTGTGATTTTTCCCAATTAGGATACCTCACATTGCCAGCAGAATTAGACAATCACTTGGAAAATGGGTAAGAACAGAAAAATGGGGCTGTTTCATGTGCCATTTAATTAAAGTCTTGAGTTTTAAATATGGATAATTTAATTTGGGGCCATGATCTGACTGAACAACCAGGATATTTTTAAAAAACTTTTAACTGTTATACTGATGATTAAGTGTGTAAAGTTCAGATTTTGAAATAAATCACATTGGCTGTGAGTGTGTGAGAAGCTCTAAAATGAAAAAAAAATACCCTAGCATGTTGCACATTTACACAGAAATGTCTCCTTCACTTAGTTTGATTTTTTTTTTTTCTGTTCTGACCTCCTGGGAATTTTGGATCATGACTCAAAACTTGACTGCTGGTATTTCATATCCGGGCGTCTGGTTATTGGACACTGTAATGCCTTTTGTCATGTTTCCTTCATCTGCTGGCCATCCAGCTCCATTATAAATAATTAGTCCAGTAATTTTAAGTAGCAGTTCTCAGAAATGGTTTAGTTGTCTTTCAGTAGTCTTAATACGACTAATTTTCATGTATATACTTTTCACTGAAATACTAAAGTTATACTGTCTCCTTCTTAATGCTGTCTTCTCATTAATAATGACCCACTAAAAACCCTGAGTTTTGGTGAGGTGGATGATTTTAATCTCCGGTAATAATGTGGAGACTTCCTGGCACTCAAAGTGAATGTTAGGATCTGAACGCTCTATACATATGTACATAAGAAGTTATCATGTCCATTTAAATCTGGAAAACAAAAAGGCCAAAGAAGCTTTTATAGTTAGCATTTGAGTGTTTCCTAGGGCCATTTTGCAGGCCAGATTCAGAATTTGGCTTCTACTTGGCTCCGATGTGGCTCCTGCTCTACTCATTAATCCATTCTTCCTCTCCAAAACTCATTGCAGAAATGAGAAGTTTTTCAGAATCTGTACTTCAGCTACCTTTGCCATCCTAAGAGGAAAAAAACCTTTAAATATTAAGCTATACTATATTTAAGCCATTAAACTATACTGTGACATTAGAATGGCAAGAATATGCTTTTCCTCAAGAAAGGCTGTAGAAAATAAGCAGTAAATCTGTTATGACAAGTGAAAAGTGCATAAATGTTATAATCTTCACTGACAAAATCATATCTCGGTTTAGGCAAGATTAGACTTCAAAGCTTGGTTGTTCTTTGTGCTAGGCTAAATTCTGCATTTTTGCTTCTAAGGTGAATTTAATTATGGAACAGAAACTCGTGGAACATCAGCGTCATGTAGGTCAGCTCCAAGGATTGTGTGAATGTTCCTGATTTGCAGGCGAACCTCAAAATCAATACCTTGGGGAATAGGGTGGTGGCTGTGTCATGCACATGCTGTGCTTTTAGCACCCAGTTTAGAGAGTAAAAGAGTTCCAGATGCATTGGTGCTTGTGTTCCTAGCTGTGTCTAATGCACATTTTGGGAAGAAGGGTCTACTTTAAAGATTTCTTTTAAATGTAGGTGCCCTGCAGTTTTACACCAGCTGGAGCTTTGGCCCAAACTGTTTGATCTGTCTTGGATGAGGTGAGTTCAGGATTTCTGTGCCTGAGTGATGGCAGGAATGCTATGTAGGTTAGAACCCTTGAGCAGAGCTACACTTGAAAGGTTCTAATGAGTGACAAGGTAAGCCCTTTAAAAATGCAACGGAAAAAAAAAAAAAAAAAGAAAACCCAGCAGATCATTTGAATAGTACTTACAGGAAGAAAAAAGTAGATACAGAGTATGAAAATACATAAAATAAGTAGTTTCACCCAAATGGATGTCTATTCTCACCTGGGTCAAGGGGTGTATTTGTGTTATTTAAGAAAAGAAGCATGATACGATTGGTAAATATCAAGTAATTTGTAGGATGGTTTTAATAAGTGTTAATAAGCTGAGTTGTGTTGTTTAAAACAAACAGAAAAAACAAAACAAAACAAAACAAAACAAAAACCCCTCAAGTCCCAGAAGGTATCTACAGCAGTACTTTAAAAAATTTCAATCTAAAATGGAACCTCCTTTGTGTCAGTGCTAAATACTCAGCATCTCCTTTCATGGGAAACTTGAAATGCCTGGCCCCTTCGTGTGCTGGAATCTACAATTCTACATCAGGCTTCCCCTTTGCATAACACCCACATTAATTTTCTTCAGCTCAAAAAACATGGAGACATTGTAATAACAATAAACCAACTCCCTGTCACAGATTCAGTGTTGTGAGCAGAACCTGCCCAGTTTGAAAGGGGTGTGAAGCCTGTGACTTTGTTGACTTACAGAAACTGAGAGCACTGCAGAGATGACACTTTTGATTTCTGTAGGGAAGGCGAAAACTGACTGCTCTGACTGATGACATTCCCTGTTGGCCAGAGGCAGTGTGGAGGAAATGGCAAGGCTGGTACTGCAATAGAAAATGTTAAAGCAATGAAGTTGAGGTAAAGGAAATACTGTTGAGAAAAGCTCCTCTCTCATTTAGGTTTTAACTTGTTAGACTTTGAGATGTCCCAAACAAGCAAGAAAGCTCATCTGCATGATGGATGCTACAAGAAAGAAGTTAATCAAATTTGTGGAGGGAGGTTCCTCTTATAAGCTCCTTAGAATAGGTTATTTCCCTTTCTGCTGAAGCAGGTCTGAGCTTTATAGTTATAGTTCAGTCAAAAGGGCCCTGTTGTGCTCAGCACTTCTGCAAATGGTATTGCTCAGGGATGAGGCTGAGCAACAGCAAATTCTTACAGCACCTGTTCTTTTTAGGGTTGTTAATCTGATTCAACAGATTTTTACAGATAGATAGATCTATTAATCAAACCAGTAAGAATCAGGGCTTTTAATTTTAGTGTTATGTTAGCATTTGGTCAAAACTTAAAGCTGTGTGATTTTTGACACACTGGTGAAAGGGAGATGTGTTGCTTCTTACAGCTGATGCCTGCCTGGAGCTCAGCTGGGGTGATCCATCTAGTTATTTGAATTCAACAGATTTGGTAGTGAAATGATGCTCATTTTTCAGAATAGTTCAAGTAGAGGAAAGTGTGAAATTTCACACTCGCACCACAGAAGATATGTCATAAGAAAACAGCAGAAATTGCTGTTTGGAATAATTATTCTGGTACACAAGTGCTTGTGTAGCCACACCAAACATTTCCTCCACACTGTGATACAAATAAGAGGAGAGACTCAACATGGCTGGGTCACTGGAAAAAAAAACAAACAAAAAACAACATAAAATATAATTAAAACCCCTGGGAAAATTGAAAATACTTTGAATGAAACTTTATGGCTGCTGTATGTGTTGCTTGAACATCTGCTGCAGAAGAAGAGGCAAAGTTAAAGGGGGCAGGTTGATCCCTGAAGTAGCATCTGCTTCTGCCTCTGCTGTTACTGCTGAACAGAAAGATGATTCCCTTTCTGTCCTTCCCTTCCATTTTCCTTACTTTCTTTCAAATTGTGAGGGAAGATATTAGTGGACAGTAAACAAAGAAGCAGATGAGGAAATCTTTTATTGTCGCTTCACAACCTGTTGCTGGGTTTTGATTGAACAATTCATTTTATGCGCTTGACTCCACAGATTGGTTTGTTGAAGTGGGTTTTTTTTAAAAAGTCCTTGAGGATTTTTCTGCCTGGTCTGAGATTCTCTTCTCATCTGCTCCCATTCCTTGTATTTTCCTGTCATTTCTCTATTTTTATTTGTACTGCTTTCTCTATTTTTATTGTACTGCGTATATTAAAAGACAGAGTTTTGATTTTACTAACCTCCTTGTGCCTATGTGTGTAGTGAACCAAACATGGAATGATGAATGATTAAAGTATCTTTTTAAAGGATAACAGAGTGAAGGACATAGAGCTTGACTGCTGTTAAACCTCCACAAGTAGATGAAGAAAGAGCTGATGATTAGGATGTCAAGTAACTGAATTGTTCCTTGGAAAATACTTGAAGTATATTTGGAGTGTATTTTCTTCTGCCAGGGCTGAAGCTTTACGATTATTTATTTATTTATTTAATGTTGTTGGTGTATATCCTTTATGTTTAGTGGTTCAGAGAGGAACGCCCAAGGTGTCCCCGAGTTGCTGTTGATGGAAGATGAACATGAAAATGCATTTAAATTCAGCAGTCTCCTAGTTTGCAGGAAACCTAGTTTGGTTTTTTTTTGTTTTTTTGTTTTTTTTTTAATTTATTTACTGATGAGAGGAAGAGGAACAGACTCCACTTTTGCCACTTTCCAAAGTGATTCTGAGCTTAATTGGTATTACACTTTGGGGTGGAACAAGGAGGCAATCTGTGTATTGCTCATTCTTCTTGCCTCAGATCATGTGCAGGGCTTTAGAGAGGCATTACACAGCTGCTCCGGGGCAGGAATTGTGAGAGCTCCTCATACTGCCAATGCCAAGAGAGTCCAGAAGGTCTTTAGGAGCATGCAAGAATTGGTTCTGTTCTGGACTGACAGTGGTGTGTTGGGTGAACTGAGGAAAGTCATTGCCCTCGTTTTCTTTGATTTATTTAGATTACCAAAAGGCACAAGTGGTGCTGCCTCTGTGGGCTGAGTGGCAATTTACAGCAAGTATTACAACAACGTGATATAAGCAACACATGTCAAAAGTAGCTGGTGCTGGGAACTTGTCCTCCCTCCATCAGTAAAGATGGTGTTCATATGGACTCAGAACTACCCTGGAGATGTTAGAGTTGCAGTGCTCATAAATTATTGCATTATAGGCACACAACCAGATCCATAAAATGGACTGTTACTTGTTATATGTTGGCCTCACACCAAATGAAAACCCTGCACTGACTTGCAATTCTTAGGAAATGTTTCACTCCTGAGAAAGAACTCAACTCCATGCAGTGAACATCAAAGTAATTAGAATTCAGCAGAAGAGGTTTGAAATAGATTTAACTGTCTCATTTTGGATAAATTTGCAATAAGAAGGAGAAAACTTCCTTAGGAGAAAATAGTGAGAATAGTGCTCTGTGAGGCAGGGTTTTAAGAGGCTGCTGGTCATGGCTTGTGATGCCAGTAGCAGTATTGTCCCTTCTATTGTGTATCATCATGGTACCTGGGAGGAGTATGGGACTGAGGATCAGGAAAAAGTGTACCATCCAAATATATATGTGGGTTTATCCATTCTTCCTATGCATCTATAGTCATTCTACCTCCCTTTTTTTTTTTCTATTTAGAGGTCACTACCTAGGCACTGTAGTAAAAGTCATTTTTCCTCTACAGATACGTAATGAATTCTGGTAACATAATTTTTTGCACCATTAAATATAATAGGTTTTCAATACCAGTAAAGCTAGTGGGTTTTCATTACCATTTCCACTGATGTCAGCATTTTAATGTCATATAATTTTATTTATTTTTCCAGCACACAAATGCTGGTTTTCTGGGTACCATCTATTGCAGCAGTGTGAGCTGGAGGACTGATGGTGTGATCACGCACTTGGAATCTGCTGTTGCTGGAGAAGGGTCAGCACGATCTGTAGGTGTGGGCTCCAGTGTAACACAAATATCAGGAGTGGCAAAGAAGAGAAATCAGAGTCATCACAGCATGTCCTGTGGGGGTTTTTTGATACGAAGGATAACTTGGGTTTCTCAATTATGTTTCTGCATGTGCTTTGTGCTCTGTAACTCCTCCTGGGGACTGAGCACTGGACTGCGTGCCCTGACAAGCCCTGTGCAACCCAATATTCCAAAGATGTGGTGAAATGAAATGAGCAACTTCCAGTCTGGGTCAGTGGATATAAATAGAACAAAAATGCTCTTAGTAAAGTATTGTTCTGTAAGTGGCTCCAATGACTGTTATACAAAGGTCAATTTGAAGAAATCAGGTTAAACCTGTAACAGAAACTGTGGAAATCTAAGTAGATATTTCAAACATCATTCACCTTTTTCTGTCTGTCTACAAAGTCTGCAAAGTCTAATCCAATGATTCTGCACACTGACAAAAGGAGGAATATGGTGCCCAATGTACCTCATGTGGGCGAAAAAAAAGGGCATATTTTTATCTGTATATATTCTTATAGGTGGAAAAGGATGCAAAATTTAATTAGGAGAAATTATCTTTTCTTATATGCTTGAAACACATGAATTCCTTCCTGTAGTTAGATCTTTGAAAATCTGGTGAACACAGTACAATATATCACTGACAAAAAGAATCTGAACTTCATATTGCTGCAAGAATTTTTGGGTTTTAGCAAACTATTTAAAGAAACTTCCCTCAAGGCCTGTTAATCACTGAAATAGCTATAAGCACAGTTTTAATGAATCAAGAACATATTTAATAGCTTTATTTTTTTCTTTAAAAATTTATTGTATACAAAAGGCTGAAAAAGCAGTTACAAAGTCCAAATTAATTGCAACTCTTCAAAAAAAGAAAACCAGACAATCAGACATACATTTGCAATTTAAAATCTGTATGGTTTTTGGGCAGATTGAGCTTGTTTTCTGCTTTTGAAGGAAGATAGGGAGAATTGCATTCCTCTGATTGCATAGCTCTGATTGCAGACAGTGATATGCTAACAATGACTGCTGGAATTTTCCGACAACTTCATAGTGATAATTCATTTACACTTGGACATTACATATGCTTGGACTGAACATTCCATGTCCTTTTAACAACACCTTTTCTGAGGGTACAAATCCTGAACTTCTGTGTCTTCAACAGAATAAACTGAGTTGGGTTCTTAGGAAGACACTGTCCAAAAGTGCCATGTCACAGATAACAGAATTAATTTAGAAACTTGACCCAATAACATCCCTGTGTCATCGAACGTCTGTGAAGCCGATGTGATGACACCAATTCCTTTCATCCTTCATTCTTTATTCTTTATACAGCCACACCATACCCTTACTTTTTTTCATTTTCTCTTATTTCATGAGCAGAAGTTGGTGAATGCGGGGACTTGGTCATTTGTGCTGCACGTAGCACAGGCAGGTCCTGGGCTGGGCTTGGTACTTCCAGGCAAATGGAGCAAATGGGTATGGGAAACAATATAAAAACATTAAAAGATGACTTGGCTTCTTTCCAGGCAAATTGGTATTATTCAGCCTGGAAAGGAGAAGACTTTGGGGTCACATAGTTGTAGCCTTCCAGCACCTCGATGGGAGCCCACAAGAAAATGGAGAGGCAATTTATAATTTATAAATTTTAATTTATAATTTATATATACATGTAGTGACAGGACAAGGGGAAATTGATTCAAACTGAAAGAAAGTAGGTTTAGGTCTGATATTAGGAAGGAATTCTTCCCTGTGAGGATGGGAAAGCCCTGGCACAGGTTTCCCAGAGAGGTGTCCAAGCCCAGGTTGGATGGGGCTTGGAGCAACCTGAGACAGTGGAAGGGCACGGCAGGGGGTTGGAACAAGATCATTTCTAAGATCCTTTCCAACCCATGATTCCATGATCTCCTGAGTTGAATGCTTTTTTAGGTGTTTAACAGAAGGTTGTGTGCATTCTTGCTCTGCTTTTTTTTTGGTTTTTTTGGGTTTTTTTGTTTGTTTTTTTTTTTATTATTGGCAGTTTAGGTAAGAGGTATGAGACTATAAGGAAGTTGGGAGCAAAACTTCTCCATTGTATGTAATTGAAGAGCATTCAGCACCCATTACCTTGAATAATACTGCAATAAATATGGCACAGTAATGCAACAATAGTGATGATCCAGGTGAGATCAGAGGTATTCCACACAGACTTCTTTTCTTCCTCTTTATTCACATGACAGAAGCTAATTTTAAAGAAAAAACCTTACAGAATTCCAAGAGAATAAATAAACAAAAAATGTTGGTATTATTTTCTGGTAGTACTAAGCAGTATCAGACAGTACATATCAGCTGGAATGAATCTCAGCAGAAGTTGTTTTTAAAAGTGCAATAAAATTCTAATATCCTCTGAAAGGTTATTACCCAAGTAAAGAAGGCATTTATGTATAAAGCTATGCCAATTTGTCTCGTCAAGATGGGGCTTTTCATGACACCAAATGTGAACTAATTCTTTTTTCACTTACTTGTAAGTAGCTTTATTCCAATACTACTGAAGTCAATGACAGAGCTGCCATTAAATTCTTTTCATATAATAGCACGGAACTAGTGGTAAAAAGGCCATGAGGTGGCAATTCCAGCTGGCAGCATTTACAAAGGAGACTTTATGAGGAAGTTGGATAAATTCAAAGCCAAAGTGCTGTAGAAGGTGACAAATTCTCAATCACCAGACTGCACTTACAGAAAAAAAAAAAAAGGAACAAATTAAAGAACTGACATAACTTTGTATTAGTGCTGTTACATTTAATTGGTGGAATGTAGCAGAATTATGGAGTTATGAGCTGTTAAAGAGGTTTGTAGAAACCAATTAAAGTATAAACATTAAGAATGCCTGTATTGAGTGGCTGAAAACAATTGCTAGGCATATCCTTAGGTTGTGCTCTTCACAGAGATGTTTTAATTGCTAAGGATAATGCTCACAAAAACAAATAGCTTATTTTATTGCTTTCTGTTATTTCTGTAGCTACCCACTTGTCTCTCTAGATTTGGTTATATTTCCTTTTCTGAAGATATTCAGGGTTATTTAATTTCTCTGTATATTCTTTTCATGGGAATGTGGACAGTCACCTGTCACCAGAAATTCAGCTGTCTTACTGTGGCAAGCTCATAAAGAAGGAGTATCATCCAGAGAAGATGCTTGTAGAGTAGTTCTGGATCAATCTGCTCCTAGGAGCCAGCAACAAGCAGCTGAAGAGAAGATAAAGCTGGTGGTGATTGGGTCAGTATCCAGTAAATTCAGCTTTTCTGTCATGGAATGAAGTGCCATATTGAATCACAGAAGGCAGGTTGGACCTGCGTGATCTTTAAGGTCCCTTCTAACCCAAAACATTCTATGATTCTATAGAATGAGTCTCTCCTGGGGATACAAATATCTTTATACCTGGACCTCTGTCTATCCTCACACTTCAGCTTCCCACATGTAAATCAGGAAAAATAACATTCCTCTTCACAAGCATGTAACTTGATCTCAAAAGCATAAAAGGAAGACAAATATTTCAAAGATGGGACTCATTTATGTGACCCTCATATTGTCTAGCTAGAGGGGGTAAATATAGTGAAAATTTGTTTTCAGGCATGAAGATCCCAAGGAAGAAGATTCTGTTCAGTACTTAGAAAAAAGAATTCTGATCTGATTTCCTAGACTGCAAAAGGGAAAAGTGAGGGACACTCACAATAAATATATTTAACTTATACAATTCTAGAGTTTAGGAAAGGTGTAAATAATTTAATGAAGCTATACATAGCATCATCAAACTAAAAATGGTACTTTTTTCCTCCTTAAAAAAATGACAACAAAGACCTAGGCAAACTTGGCAAAGTTTCTGTAGGACTTATTTGTACTCATTAGCTCCTGTGTAGTTATATCTCCCTGTGATTTTATTTTACATATGTCCTTTGACCTCCACCTCACATTCTTCATTTTTCTGTGTGAATGATGGAAAAATGTCCTGACCCTGCTGCTCAGGCTCTGCTGGCATTTTCATTCTTTATTCAGGTTTCTCCCTATTCAGCTCTGCCTCCAGGTAAACAAGGCTTCTTTTTTTTTT
>VXAC01005614.1:39589-90385 GCA_013399225.1 Rhipidura dahli | reverse complement strand
TTTTTTTTTTTTATTTTGAGTGGTGGTGGTGTTCATTTTCATATGTAGACAGCCTGCTAAGACTCAGAATCCTGCTTTATTGTTTTAAATATAGCTCCTTAGCATCCTTTCCCCTCTTTAATTAAGTGATAACTACAGCTTTGTGCTAAAGGTTTTTTACTTCTGATAGGGTCTTTTATTCACAGTTTAAAAGCAACATCTTTTTTCCTCTTCCTTTAATATAGTCTTGAAAATCTTTATACACTTACCATGAGCTTCAAAATAATAGTGGCTTTTAATAGTCTTTCTATCATGGATAAATGCTTTTACCTTTTTAGCTGTTACTTTTTGTTTGCTCTCAGAAAGCTGCTTCTTTTTCAAATAATTCTCTCCTTGGAACTGAGTATTATTTTGGTTGAATTGTGTGTGCGTGGCTTCCTCATACCTCCAAAGACACTGAAATCAATTTTGAATTGAAGAATTGTCCTTATTTTGAAAATGGACCTTCAGTAACTGCAGCTTGTGCTGTGACCAATATACTGCTAAGGGAGCCATGAGGAATTGCTTTTGCCCTCCTGGATTCTACTTTTTATCAAAAAAAAACTTAAGTGTCAGTTGGATTTCAAATGCTTCCTCTCTTCTCATCTCCCCAACCTGTCAAGGTCCTGCTGAAGGGCTGCACAGCGCTCTGTGGTATCAGCCACTTCTCCCAGCTTTGCGCCATCAGCAGATTTACTGAGAAGGCCTCTGCCCCCTCATCTAAACCACTGATAATAAGTTAAAAAATACTGGACCCAGTTTAATATTAAAAATCTGATTCAGTCTTTGTCTTGAGTCTGAAAATTTTGCCTCCAGGCTTTCATTTTATATAGTAAAGAATATGCAGAAAAACTCTTGCTTTCATGAAAGATGTACAAATCACTAATAACACTGAAAATCCTTGTTTTCTTCAAATATAGACCCAGGAATTTCCTTTTAAATTGGGGAGTTAATATTTTATGTCATTAGAATTAACTTTGGGAACATTTATCTCATCATGTTTGAATATTCAAGTTCATGATGTATTTTGAGCTAATTTTGGGTAGGCTCATTAGGGGGAAAAAGGTGTTGTTATTAATAGTAATTTGCAAGAACTTTTGTTGGAGATTAAGTTCCCCTTCAGACTAGATATCTCACAAGTCAGTGATAAATATAGTAACAGACTTACACAGAGAAGGTGTAAAATCTCAGGTTTGAGTTAGTGAGGAGTTATACCATTATTAGCTTCTCATCTTCCAATATTCATTAAGATTTTTATCCCAATACAAATCAACCTCGATGACACTACTTACCTTTTTAGTGCATTTTCAGAAAAGATTGGGTGATAAAAAAAGTTCTGGTATTCAGTTAAAATATTCTTTCCAAGATCCCCCTGGTCTAACACTGAACATCCATCAGAATCCATTTTTCAGTATCAGGGATATGGCTTTGATATCAGTGCACAACACCTTTGGTTAGAAACAGGAGTTTTAGTTTTCCAGTCCTACTTTTGGACTGTGCTGGACCAGAGTTTTCAGTGAGAGAAATAGCTTGGCTTAACCTCTTGAGCAGCTGAGCCTTGTTGTTTCACTTCAGTCACATTTTTTACCCTCTCTTCTGGAGAAATAGGAACTCAGTTTAGATTTTTTCTTTTAGCAAAGGACACCAGCTGTGACCAACATTTCATACACGTTTATGATGAAAATGATAAATATTTGAAATCAGGTTGGGAATACTAAAAAAGTACTCTGATAATTTTTTTTCTTTTAAAACGTGATGTTTTCAAAATTATTTTGAGCATATTTTGCTTCACATAGAATGTGATTATGTTTAGATTGCTCATTTTAGAAAGCATGAATTTCAGTTTAAAGTAATGGAGAATTACCATGTAATTTTTCTCCAACTGTTTCTAATGAGTAATGCAGTTAATATCACCTTGCATACCATTCATCATTTTAGGATGAATACTATTAACTGAAAAGGATTTTTTTATATATAATACAATATAAATAAGAAGAAATTAGTCACTTGCATAGTAAATACCAAAAAATAAGTGCATCCAAGTTAATGAAATGTGTATCTATATATACAAAGGAAATTATACTCCCTAAAGAAAAGGAGATGGACTCCATCCTTTCTGCCTGCAGAACTCCTTGGAGTTACGTCTGACATAATGTCAAAAAACTTTCCCTTAAAATAGACACAGCTTCTTTGATTAGACAAAGAACGTACAATCATTAGAATGATTGTACAGTAAGCAGAGTTCAAAGCCTATAAAAAGCCGTTATTTTTGCTAGCTGGTTACAAGTGCATTGTCTAATTCAGGGATTTTAAAGAGAACAGGTAAAAGGAGGACAGCTTAAAAGAAGCTCCATTCAGGTCATTAATTTCATCCATTCCTTTTTTATTATTTTCATCATCAATTGCAAGATTTCATTTTTTAATTGAGGCGTTGCACTTAAGTAAATATAATTTGCTCTAATAGGTAGCTAATTGGACTAATTGTCTACTGTAATTAGCTAGAAATCTAGTACATGTGATTTTTTTAATGTGAAAGGTCTCATTAAAATTCCTACTTGTGAATAAGGGAAGAAGAATGTACCATTGAACAAATTGTTTATGCAAAGTGAAAATCTTCTGCTCTTTTATGTGAGGTCAACAATTTGACCACTTAAGGATGGATCCATCCAGAAAAATGTGCCTTAGGATGTGTTATGAGGTTACCAAGTTGTTCCAAACCCCGTCCAGCTTGGCCTTGAACACATCCAGGGAGGGGGTAAACACAACTTCTCTGGGCAGCCTGTGCCAGGGCCTCACCACCCTGACAGAAAGGAATTTCTTCCTAAAATGTGACCTAAGCCTATCTTCTTTCAGCATAAAGCAGTTCCCCCTTGTGCTATCACTCCATGCCCTTGCAAAATTCCCTCTCCAGCTCTGTTGTAGCCCCTTCATGTCTCATAAGGGGCTCTAAGGTCTCCCCAGAGCCTTCTCTTCTCTGTGCTGAATAGCCTCAAGCCTGTCTTCCTAGGAGAGCTGTTTCAGCCCTCTGAGCATCTTTCTGGCCTCCAGCAAGTCCACATCCTTCTTATGCTGGCAGCAGAGCTGGGTGCAGTGCTCCAGGTGGGCTCTCACCAGAGCACAGCAGAGAGGGAGAGAATTCCCTCCCTCAAAATCCCGGTCCCGCTGCTCTGAGCGTAGACCAGGGTGTGATTCTCTTTTGGGCTGCAAATGAACACTACAGGGTCATGAAAAGCTTCTCTTCCACCAACCTTCTTCACCCAAGTCCTTCTCCTCAAGGCTGCTCTCAATAACTTACACCTTCTTGTCTGTAGAGGCTGGCAAATTGAGCTAACACTCTTGTGTATTTCTTGAGTCCTTTTCAGAGGTAGATAGAGCCAGAATTACACCAGAATAGTAATCACATTAGTCTTTACTGAAGAGACTATTGCCAGGCTTTCTGAGGCTGATTAGAGACAACAGCTTTGAAACACATCCTGCACATATTTAGCACTTTATGAACAATGAATATAATTTTGCATTACATTCACAGCAGTGTCATATCAGGAAAGTGTTACAAAGTAGGGATTATCTTAAAAGTGAAGGCTCGATCGTTTCTTTCTCAGCATTTAAGACATTTTGACATGTAAACCAGCAGTGTGGCTGCTGGGACACATTGGGAATGCTGCTGCACAACTGGCACATCACGCAGAATTTCTCAGGAAGAAACAGGGACTTCATTTCTATGAGCTTTTGGCAGTACAGTTTACAACTATCCTTTTCTTTAGGGGCCACTGTAATTTTTATCATCATCAGAAATAATTCCTGCATTGTAACAGTGGAGAGCCAGTGGCTGCAGCAGTTTCAGTGTGAATGCTAATCCTCTCCTGAGGCTGGCTCCCACAGAGAATGAAAAAGATGAACAAATATTTGCTGAAGTGCTCATAATTCAGGTGGGTGCTGTGCAAGCTCTCAGATTGTTTCTAAGTTTTGTATTTCTAAATGCTCAGAAAGCAACAATCAGGGAAAGAAAAGCCAATTTAACCATGCTCCTCTAGCCTCAAGATATCTTCATCCCAGCATAGACCATGGGAAAGCTGGTATTTTTCTCTAGGGAGATGGGTGGTGTTTCTGTTTCCTGAAGCACCTCTGCCTTTAGTCTCTTCTGAGGAGCCCACATGGAACACCAAGACCTGGATTCAAACAATCCACTAAACCACCAAAACCCTCCACTGAATTTATTGAAGTGGTTATTTGCTAAAGAAAAGGAGTGATTCATTTATTCAAAGACTGCTGGTATGCAATGGAAAATGCATGTTCTCTCTCAGCTGTTTTGATGCCCACATGCAGATTGATTATTAAAACTCCCAAAAGTACAGATTGTGAAATTACAATAAATTGAGGATGTTGTTCTGTCGGTTATTTGTTAGACGCACAGCTGGCTGGAGTTTGTGTTAGCTTATGATCTTGCATATTTTGAACTTGAAAACTCTTTTCATTGTAACCAAAACCTTTTAGAAAGGCATTTTTTTAGACTTGATGAGCTAATTAGGTTGATATAAAATTACTGGCTTGTAAGTCATACGCTCGAAGCTTTGTATGCTTTATACATATGTTTAAATGGACAGTACTTGTGTGGGGTTTCTTCCACCTAAAGGATTGCTAATTTAATCCTGGAATATTAGTAACTCTCAGGTGGCAATTTAAATATGGGTTAATATATAATAGGGCAAAAAATGGAATTACAAACGCCTATCTGACATGACAGTTTTTATGCAGGAAAATTTTGGTTTGCTGATATTTTTCAATTCTTCCTCTTGTCAAAAGTACCTTAAATAAATAATCTCTATTTGGAATAAGTCTAATTTGGGAGTTTTCACATTCTGCTTCAATATCTCGTAACTATAGTATAAATTTACACTGATCCATTCATTCTTTCTCTCTCATATGGAGTCTGACCTCACAGAAACTGATGTAAACAGAGAAGTTATTTGTGCCAGCACACCTTCTGTAATTTGAGGCTGTTAAAGTAGAGGTTAGAATCTGGCCATGAGTATAAATAGAATGTAATCTAATTCCTTGAGGTCTGCAGATTCAGTAACTTTTGATATTTATGAATTCAAATTCCAGCAATGGTTTATGCTGACATGCACCTTCTTGATGCAGCTTAAAAATGGGTGAAGGAAACTCATTGAGAGGAATGTATGTCCAGCTTAAGACTGGATCTGGACCTAGGGCTATGAAAGTAAATCCTTTGTTTTTAATAGTTTCCGTCCCATCCCTTGCATACCTACCTTTGACCCTAATTTGTGGGCATAAAGTCTAGATATTTTTCTTTTTCACATCTTGAAAAGAAACTGTGAAATTTAACTTGTTAAAGAATATTTTTACCTTTTGAAAACAAAGACATAAAAACCACAATATCCACCAAAATTCTCTTCACTGTTGATTTGCAGCGTGCTGTCTTGCAGGAATGGCTTTAGTGAATTTTACAATGGCATTGGCTGAGATGATCATTTTTATTTCTCAGGTTCCTCGCTGCTGCAGTGATCACAGTAACATTTGGGTGGGGGAAAGCAGCCCTGTCCAGGTAGAAGAGGGGACTGGGATTTTCATCTCTTTGTCCCTGGACGTTATGACTTAGCTCTATACATAACAAGAGTCATGACGGACAGTCAGCACTAACATTTGCATCAAAAGAGATTTCACTGGAGCTGAACTAATACAAATGTAATGCTGAGAGAGTGGAAGAAAGATAAAGGAGTCTGTGGTTTGGACTTCATGTTGTGAAACAGAGACTATGTTATCTGGTCACAGTAGTCCTCCCATCACATCATTGACAGCCTGCAAGATCTTTCACTGGCCAAATACCTTGCAGACATTTCTATTTGTTGAATCAGCCATGCAAAACACAAAAAAATAATCTATTATAGAGACATAATTACAGGCAATTAGGTGTTTTTGCTGTCTGCTGACAATGGTGTTAAAAAAGATAACCACTGTCATTGTATTAATGATTGCATTTTATGCCTTAACTTCATATTCAAAGGAAAATGCAAGTTTTTAATCAGTTTTGTATATGTATGGTTCTGTAAATTTTCTGCTGTGGTCGCATTCAGTCATCAGGTGTGCCATTGCAGAGCTGCATTGTGGTAGTTCTCATTCCAAGTGAAGAGAGCACAAATTGCTGACTTGAGCAATGCGGTGTTTCTGACGTTGGAAGTAAATCTTGCTTGTGTAATTATCTTTCACTGTAGTAGGACCAAGTAAATCATGACTCTGCCACACTCAGCATGATGTGTGAGATAGCTTTCATTTTACCTGATGATGGGGAGAGACTAAAAGTTTCTACGGCTTGTGCTGTGGAGCTCAGCTCTCTGTCTAAGTGCCATAACTCACACCCTTGAAGCTCAGAGAGGGGGTGGAGAACACCTCCATCAATACTGGAGTGCCTCTCTGCACATAACCTAAACTTTTCCTGTCCATATTGGCTCAAACAACAAATGAACCCCACCTGCTGACAGAAGCCAGCCTGGGTGAAATAGCAAGTGTGGAACCAAGCACATGGGAGTTAACATCAGAACTTTTCATCATCAACTAAAACATGGTCAAAGAGACTGTCATTGCCTTTAATTAAGGGTAGATAGGATATGTGGGTGGATTAAATACCTGTCTATTGGGAGAGTCTGTATGCAAAAAATTACTGGTGTTTCTAGGAGACAAGTCAGACATATAAATGATGGGAAATAAAGAAATGCCATTACCATTTGTAGATGTGAACTGGGTTATGGAAAAATAAATTGCATGAAAAAATGTCATCCAAGGCTTGCAGTGAATCACTGACAGTAGTTCTGAGTCCTCTGACTTGACATTTGTCCATATTTAAGTATTGGAATAAATGGACTGTGGAATGGATAGATTTAAAGAATATATTAATTAAACAGTGGTAATGAATATGTGAATTAATTAATTAATTAAATAGTTGTAGGTAATGGTTTAGGATGCAATGATCACTTTGGATTAGGATAGGAATAGAACAACTTCTGACAGAACTGGCCCACCTGGTGTCCTTGGCTGCTATTTGCTGATTGTACCTTTCATTAGACTGGACAGGCGAGTTGAGACTGAACCTGAATGCTTTCCAGAGGGGAAAGAAATATCTCATAACTGAGCTCCAAGATTGCCTGATGAGTTCATTTTAACTTTCACTTAAGTGGGTTCCTATGGTGTGCAAAAAATAATACAGCTAATACTGTAATAAACAGGAGAATTACAGAACTGTACAGTTAAATTTCTGGTCTCAGGATCTTTTGGAAGATTTACACTACTTTACAGTGGTTTATTAAAGGGCACAATTGATCTTATGAATGATGTAATTGCTCTTAATATAGCCATATGAAGTCAGGTTGCACATGGTTTTTATACACATATTTCCTATATTTAAGACATCTATTTACTTTCTCCTGAAGCACTATGGTTGAAGAAGAAGATGCTGTTTTCTCTTCCTGTTTTCATGATCAAAGCTGGAGTTTTGGATACAAGACAAAAAAGCAAATCACATTAAGTGTTAAGCACTTGGAATTCAGAGGTAGCCATGTCTCTATGCCTGGTCACCTTGGGGAAAATAATAGTTAATAATATGAAAAGAGATGAAATGTAGGACTGAAACAGTCACTTGCCTAAATCTCTCCCACTTTCTATCCCCATGAGATAGACAGTTAGATAATATTTTAATCCGTTCCTTTAAATGCAGAAGAGTTTTAATTTTAATTGTAAGAGGGTGGTGCTGCTCCTCTCAGTCAAGATCTGAGTCACGTTCTGCATGACAAGGGCACAAAATCCAAAGTACCTAATGTCTGAAAATAGCAGCTGTGCCTTAAAATAGAGTCAAGGGCTGGGATGGGAGTTGCTTTTCTGGAAGAATGTATTAATAGATAAAGCTGAGATGTATGACTAGCATAAAGTTACAGTTTAGATCTCTTTAGAAATTAAATGTGGCATTTATGCATGTAAGAAGGCACATCTGAATGTGTCAAACTTCCATCAACTATCATTAGGATTTTACAACTTCTTTTTCTTTTTCCCTCAAGTTTTCTGTCTTTTGTTTATACTTGCTCAGCGTAGGAGCAGTGGGCCCTTAACAGCAAGTGGTGGCTTCATTTCTGCTCAGTTTTCAGCTTCCTGAGCAGAGAGCCTTTTATAAACTGTGACACAACTGTTAATTATGAGTGTTGCTCTGCTCATGCTTTCGAATACTAGTGGGAAGATTAAGGTATTCAGAAAGACATAAAATTGGTCCACCTTGCGTCATTTTGGCATAAAAAGATCTGATTTGGGAAGTAAATCTCTTGAATTCGATGACATTTGGAGGAGTCCAAGTTTGTATTTCTGGCTCATGTACAATTAAGCAGCAAACACAGGCTTGATTCTGCAAGGTGCTTTTCAATATCCTGAACTTTCTGACAAGTGGGATTTTGTTTCCACAAATTGTATTTCCGTACCTCTCTTTCATCAGGGAAGCCTTACAGATTCATATGAAGGAAAAGGTTTAGTGGGTCTGTTCCCGGAGACCTCCCTGGGGGTGGATTGCAATGAAATGACAAAGACACAAGATGGCTGGAAATGAGAAGGGCACCCACATGACACTCCCAGGTCAGGTGAGAGGCACAGGGAAGTGAACAAGAGCAGGAGGAGGAGCAGCATGGGCAGTGCAGCTTTGTATTCAGAGGTAATCCTGGTGCTGAGTACGATCCACAGCTGTTGCCCAAAAAACCCACACCCCAGGGAGGAGCTGCATTGTTTACAGACCTGCCACAGCCTATGGGTGACTGATGCCTCTCAGGCAAAACCAGATGCCCTGCCATTTTTTTTTTATGCAATCCCTTCTGAGAGGCACAAAATAAACACAAACCAATAAGCAGATATCACTTGCTGTGTCCAGTGTAAGGAAAACAATCAGCACACTGTTTTAGTCCAGTTCTGTCTTGGATTTCAGCTCCCAGATAAACACAGCTTTGCATTCAGACAGTATTTAGCACAGCTTGAAAAGTGGGCTTGTTTATTTTTAGTGTTTTGAAGGATCAGCTCTCAGACAAATCATTTTTCACAAAAACTAACTCATAAATTCCTAGGATGCTATCTCAGTCATCCCAAATACACCAAATAAGTGAAGGTCACATGGTGTAAATTGAAGCTGTACAAGTTTGCCTACCAGCTTTTATGTTTGTATGCAATGGAAGGAAAAGATCCATTTATATTTTATTTTTAATTTTTTTTTCCTAAGCTGCTTTTCCACTCCACCTGCAACCCTTAAATCACTGATGGAATACAGGTTCCTTAGTGAATAACTGGTGTTGGTGGGTAATGTCAATTCACTTTGAACTAGGAGGAGAGTCAGTCCCTTCTAGAAAAAAATTTTTTAAGAAATGCAAAATGAGTTGTCGTCATCCAAAAAAACCCCAGACAACAAAACAAAACAACCCTTTCGTGTTCAACTGTTTTATTTATGTTGGCAAATTTGAGGGGAAAATGCCAAAAAACAACAACAACAAAACTCTAAATAAACAAAAAACCCCCCACAACCCTCACAATACAGCAACTGGAAATCCACAGCAGTTTAGAGAAAATGACAATGAATATATTCTTTTTCTGACAAAAATTAATCTATGTCATTGTCAACCACAAACTCAGCTACAGCTTCGGGTAGTCTATTCAAATTTCTAAATCCTTTAAATGATAAAAATGTCTTATATTGTCGCTTAAGTCTTGCAGTAACTCGTAGGAGTTTAAGTAATCAAGCACACCAGAAATTTCTTGCAATGAATTGACACACACCAAAATTAATTGACATCCTAAACTGCACACTTTCTAAGCAGCTTAGCTGCAGACAGAATTAAAGTTTTTAATTTAGAAAGACCTCTCTTTGGTGAATACTGGGCACAGCTGGGGGCTTTCTGGTGGGAGAAAGGGGAGCTGCTGCTGTCAGTGCGCTGAGGGGCTCTGAGGGTGATGGATGATGGAGATTGGAGCATCTCCAGTGAGGAAAGGCTGAGAGAGGTGGGGCTGCTGAGGCTAGAGAAGAAAAGGCTCAGGCAGGGAACTCATGAATGTGGACAAATATCTGATGTAGATATCTGCAGGAAGTGTAGAGAAGACAGAGCCAGGCTCTTTTCAGTTGTGTCCAGTGGGAGACCAGAGGTAGAGGGCATAAACTGAAACACAGGATGCTGAAGTTTCACAGAGCTTGATCAGGACTTTGCTGCTTTGGAAGTAATGCATTATTTCAAACAACAGTATTTCTTTTATTGGTTGTTTAAAGATTTCTCACTCTCAAAAATGACACCTTGACTTAGGCCCCTACATTCTTGTGGCTTACTGCAAAATATTTATCTAATCAATTGTGAGACTGTCACAGAGGAAAAGTCAAGTGCCTATTTAGAATGCAAATTGGTATAAACTAAAGGCTGTAGTGTTTGTGTGTCTGCTGCAGCATTCTGACCCCTTTTGTGTAACTAACATTCGATGATGCTGAATATTTAATTACATCCTGTGCTAAGTGACTGATTACAGCTATTGAGGCCTTTTTCTGTTGCACATTTATAATATGGGGTGAAATTCTAATGTTTGACCCCAGGTACATGCAGAACTGAATGATCTGAAGTATAGTCTAAAACTGACCTTAATACAATTGCAAGAGTTCAGGTTAATCTTTTACTCTTTGAAGCATTTGGGAATAATTTAAAATGTAAGAACCTGCATTTGTGTTAGGCTGTTCCAAGTATGACTTTCCAATATTTATGCTCCCACAAGTAGAGAAAGTTGTGATTTCTTTTCTGATTACTTCAGTATTGTGATTTCTCTGTGATTGCAAGCTGTCCTGATTTTATAGCTGTTAACCACAGCTACAAGGGAATTGAATGCATTCCTTAAAATGCCTCCCAGAGAAAGCATGTCCTCCTCTGCACCAGCCATTCTCTTCCACTTCACAAAATTTTCAGTCATGAGCAGTTTTCAGAATCCCCAGGTCTGAAGACAACTGGAAAAATTCAGACATATTTTTACACCCTTGATAAGACTAAACTGTACTTTAATGGAGATCAAAAAATGAAGCCACAGAAAACACTTGTAGTCATTTTAAAACTGTTGTTTATACTGTTTTCCTCTGTAATTGCACAGACTCTTTTTGTCAAGCATCAGGAGGAAAAAAAATATGGCTTTTGCTATGGCAACACAGAGGACTTAGAAAATGATCTCTCAGCATGGAAGAATGATGATTCCTAAAATAGTGTAGGAGCACTGAAAAAGAGCAAGATTCTCTCTTGTGCCAAGGTCCTTTCAGCTCTGGAAAGGGGGTTCTCCCACAGAACTGGCTGTCATTCTCTCATCATTAAGCTTCTTTAAACGTGCAGTAATTTAGAGCAACCCATATACTGATGTAATTTATGGCTGTCTGTCCATTGTCTGCAAGGACCCCTGGATGTGTCAGGAGCTGTCAGAGCCTGACAGCACTTTCCCCAACTTCAGTGCATCCCCAGCCTTGAAGTGAGGGGGAGGGATAAACAGCAGAGGATGAGGATTCTCTCACTTTACACTACTGGTTAGATACGAGTAGCTGAGAGAAGACGTGTGCAAATTAGTGTTTTTAGGCAGACTTAGGTACTTTATACTTTTCAAAGAACTTTCTGTGCGGTAGAAAATTGATCATGAAGTGCTTCAGGAGGTGGCTGCTTTGCTTCATTAATCCAGGCAGCCAATAATTTGTGAACAAAACAATGTCACACATCTGTGAGGTGATGTTTAGTAATACAGCATTGGGGTTGCCACCTCTGAAGGTGAATAAATCTAGAGGAAAGAAGAGCTGGCAGTAAAGTTCTGCAAAGTTCAAGCTAATTACTTCCATTATTTTAAAAATGACTGTGAAAGAACTCTAAGTGGTATTTCCAGTTAATGAGAATGAATAAAATCCTTGTGCCATAATTTTTTTTTATCGCTGACACATGCATTCCCTAACTAGAAAATTAGAATAGAAATGAACAAATACCCAAAGAGTTTCTTTTCATGCAAAACACAAGTACCATGGAGTTTTTTGTAAGGATTAGTGTCCTCTGCTACCTTCTGCATCATCCGGTCCCTAAATTAGTTATTCCCTTCATCCTTCTATATAGTACATCTTGCACAACAAAATAGTCACCCATGGGAGGCAATAAAAGCTGATATATTGAGACAATAAGATCTATTTCATATGCCCCTTGAGTTCACGGGTTCTAATCTTCCCCTTTTGCAGTCTCATGTTGGGCAATACTGTCTCAGAGCTTTCCCAGTCTGTAGCCAAATGTAGAGTTCTCTTCAACCAAACCCACATCACTGGCTGGCATGAGTTTAAGGGCAATAATTTCTGCTGCCATTCACGAACTTCTGTTTCTAGCCCAGCATGCCTAAGTGAAGAATGGTGTCTCATAGCCTCATTCAATCCAGGAGTACTGTGAGCATTCCTTTTTGGGAAAACTTGTTGCTTGTTTCTGAGATCAAAGGCACATCAGCTGTCTGCCTAGAGCCCCACAGACTGCTGGAAGTGAAAACCATTTGTGTGTCTTGTTTCTCAAAAGCTGCTTATCAGCTTGATAGGCAAATGCACATATATAAAGGAGTCCACTGACCCATTCATATGCATGATAGACTGAGGTTTTTGTGTTCACAGTGATGTTACTCTGATGTACATGAATAAACATCCTTTGCCTACAAGAAAGGTTGCTCGATATATTTTTGGAGCTGCAAGGTTTTGCTCTGCCTTTGCTCTGTGTCTGTGTCAATATTATCTAAAGTTGCTCAGACCTCCACCTACTGTACATATAACTCACCTGACAGTTGACATAACCCACAGAATTATCATTATTCAGACCCAGGGATTCAATCAGTGACTTTCAGCCTTCATTTTTAAATGAATGAATGCTTCATTCTGTAGCAAGAGTCTCCCTCTGAACAAATCTTTCCAAATACACATATCCCATGTGGAGCTTACAAGTCCTTCTGTTCTGACACAGCTCAGCTCTATGAGCTTTTTGTGTTAACAGCTTTTTGTGCTCTGCAAACAATTATAGTAAGTGTACTTGAGAGGGTTAGGATGGGTCTACCAGTTTTCTGCTGTGATGAGGGTTGTAATTAGTTTTCTTCTTTACTGCTGGAGTTGTGTTAGAACTGTCCCTAGAACAGTTGCAGCTATTTTGCCATCAAAGGTGCCAGGGTGTTTTATTCACCTCTTAGTAAAGGTATATAATCTCCACACACATAAATTCCTTTTTGCTATTATCACTAAAATGCTGATGGTTGGGGGGAGTTTTGTTCTAATTCTTTCCCTGCAGGTAAGAAGACAATTTTGTTGGTAGGCAAGATTGTGGCTATCAGTAAAAGTCAGTATTTTTAAATCACCATTAGGCAAGTGTGTGTCCTGCGTGGTTTTTTTCCAATCTCTTTACAGTTTCCCTCTCTATTTGTATTTTTTAGCATGTGAGTGTGAAATGCCTCCACTACTATGAACACAGTTCTCCCTCTTCAGTCTCTTCTAAACCAGGAATCTATTAATCCATTTATCCTTTGTCTTCAGGGTGGTTCTTGCACTATCAGTCCCAACTGAAGCATCAGTGTACCACAAGATTCTCTTTATATATATATATATGTGTGTGTATATTTATATGTGTGTGTGTGTGTATTTTTAATCTTTTCCTTTCCCAGCTGAAGTTTCTCTTACCCCTTCTTTTCATGTAAATGGGACACTTATGATCTCATACCATTTGGGATTGTCTGCCTCATTTTATGATGCCAAAGCTGCCTTTCCTTGTTGCTTTTCACCAGCCACACTGTTCTCTTGCACTGACATTGCTTGTCCATGGGGAGGAAATTTATGGCATGCCAAGTGCATTGCTGTGCTAACTTTTAATGATGGCAGCTGTAGTTAACTCTAAGGACATTTAGATCTGCCTTTACATATAAATGGCTGATTTTGTAGTCATGGGAATATTTACACCCTTGACACTCCGAGATCTTATCCCTGTGCCTCACATGCTGCACCCAGAATGGATGAGATTCTAAACAAGAGACACAACACAAATCTTGTAACTAGTTCATTAAATGGACTGAAAGAAAAGTCACCTGTGTAACTGACTGCAAAACAGGAATAAAAGAAAAGCCTCTTCATTCTAAAGAGCTTACTAAGCACGTTCCATAGGAGTGGAGTGCAATGACAGGAGTTGATGGAAAACAGTATTTTACAAATATGAGTATCAGAAAGAGCAAGCACTTGAACATTTATCCTGTGGATAGTCCTTGTATGGGTGGTTCTGGGAGAAAACTCTTCATGCATGAAAGCATGGGCTGTGGGGGAAAGGGAGAGGAATATGTCAGCATCTTGTAGTGCAAATGCATTATTTTCATCTCCAAGAGAAGGCTGCTCCCACAGCTCCCTGCAGCCTGCCCACATCCCTTCTCTCTGCATCTGAGGCTGCAATGCTTTCCTCCTGGTGCCAGATGCCAGAGCATTTCCATTCCCTTATCCTGAAGAATCAAGGTTGTAATTTACCACACCTCTTATGATGCTGATGGAGGCTCTCAGCTGTGGTCTTCATTAGGAATAAACTTATTTAAAAACAAAGTACCTGTATAGAGCTTTACTGTGACTCTTGCCACAGAGGAGGGGTAGTGGCACTACAAGGGGTAGTCGGAGTTTAGTTGTGTGCTTAGATCCTGCCTTTCCTCCTTCCAGCAGGGCTCTCAGTGATATGGGATGGGATCATTTCTGGACTGAGCATCAGCCTCCTACAGGCACTACTGTGAATTTTGGCTTCTGATATTGACCAATTACAGTGCCCTCCACACCATATATTTCTTAAAGAACTTTTCCCACACGTGAAATGTTTTAAAAGAGATCTCCCCACTCACCCATACAGCTCCTGGGCATTTTATGTAGGAATTTCTTTGATTTACTGTTAGCTCTGCTTGGTGACATGAGTCAATCTCAGCCTGCTATGGAAGCAGGAATCATCTCAGACTCCCACAGAGAAGAAGCTGAGGGAAGATGCAAAAAAATGAAGTGGAATCTTTTCATCTTTGAATCCATCTTAAACCCAGAGATTTAAGGCTAATAAGATCTGGAAAGACCCAAATTTTGTACCTTTGGGCTGGATTATGAGGAATATCTACAATTAGGGAAAGAAATAGAATACATATCTTTACTCATAAAAACATCTATGTATACAATTTTGAATAGGAATATGAACAATAGGATTATGTTTCCTGTATAAGCAAAAAGCTCTGTCAGAAGTCAGGGACTTGAACTGAAAACAAGTACTAAATGACTGTGTGACCATATGTGTTTTCTACTTGAATTTTTATTCTCAGAGAAGTAATAAATTTATTTCTAGTATAAAAAAAATTAAGAAATACAAAAATGAGATATGCACATAATTTACTCTTGACAGAAAGAGAGACAGAAAGTAACAAAATTGCATAAGCATAATTTCATTAGAAAATCAGTCTCATGATCAGTTTTTATAAAGGACTATTGTTGTATGTTTTTATTAAAAACTCCACATTTTCTGTCACAGATTTTGTGCCTTTATGACTAGATAGAGCATATCAGAATACTGCTGCTTATTTATAAAACTCCTAAACTATTCTGCAGCATTAAGGGCTAACCCTTCCTGATGTCTGGAGACTAGGTTATCTAATCCAAAATAGGTTAAGAAATATGGATGGATGACTCTACATTTTGTTTTCCCACCCCTGGAGGTTTCACATGGCATGTGGTTACATTTCCCCCGTCCTGTCAAATGTAGGCACTTGGAAACTTTGACTTTGTATTTTTCTGTGCTGAAGCTCATAAATTGCACTGAGACCTGTGGAAGTTTGGTGATCCTTGTTTCTTATGGCTCTTGGATCTGGTCTGTGGCTGGATCTTTAGAGATCAAGAGAGTGAAATGATAGCTAATTTTTACTGGGTCAAGTAAATATCTTTAAGCCCTCATCCCTGCTCTGGGAAGGATTTTTTGTTTGTTTAATTATTGAAATTTTATCATGTCTACCTTTTGAGATTATGTTTTTGAAAATCAGTTTTGGATTTAAACCTATAAACAAACTACTAAAGAAATGCCTCAGTGAAGCAATCAGAAAAACATTTAGAGGGAACTTGGTGGTACTTTGAGGAAGATTAGTTTCCTTGAAACATCCTCTGAATGTCAAATTCTTACATGCAGGAGAAGTACTGACAAAGAAAGAACAAAGACTTTTTTTTTTTCAGTGAGACATCAACACCTCAAAAATGGAGAGAATAAGAGAAAATTCTAAGTTAAAGTTATCAGTAGACTTCTCTCTTCTGTGTTAACACTTGAGTTTTTTTACTAGAAAAATATATAATGAAAGATAGGAAATAAGCTGTGATTTGAAAAGTTCCTCATGCTATTAAAAAGAAAGGACAATGGTATTTATATGATCTTTAAAAACTAAGTAATAATAACACATGAAAGGCTCGAATGAATGGAGCAAGGGGTGATCTGCTGAAGTGTTTCACAGAAATCTTTTTCCCTAGAAGCATCACTAAATTGATTAACTTATTAGGAAAACATGCATTTTCACTGAAGGAGAAGGATTTTTTTTTTTATCTTTACTTCTGTCATCTGTGTGTTCTGGTTGATGTCAACACATGTTAATCAAAAGAAATTGTTTAATAGCTTGCCTAGACAGAATAAAATATCTTGTTGCACTCCAGATCAACTAACAAATACAGATTGGGCTGGCCATCTTTAATTAGAATGGCTGGCATTTTTAATTTCTCCTGTCAGGCTGCAAGGAATCTATCCTTATAGTCAAAATACTCTCAGGGGACTAAAAAGAAATCTGAGCCATGGAAATTTAAATGAAAATGAAAGAAGTGAAATGGAATGAGCACTGCCATTTGAAATAAAGTGCTAATAAAACACTCAGGTATTAGCTTCTGAAGAGGATTTTTATAGAAATCCCTTGCAGTGCTGGAAAGACTGGAATAATATTGTAATTGGCACCCCTGACCTGTTTTATGTGTACTGCAAGAAGTTTTTGTCTCTGGCTTGAAAAGTCCATGATAAAACAAAGCTCCCAGAATTCCCTGGTCTTTTGCTTTGAAGGTCTAAAGTATGGATTTTTTCATTATAGTACAATGAAAAATAAACTGGTTTAGCCATGATACAGAGAGCAGAATCATTAGGTGTTCTTTCCTGCACGCTCTGGGATAATATTTTTTGCAACAGCTTTGATAAGGATTCTACTTGGCAGACTGTGAAAACATGACCTTCAAAGCTGTGCTGTGTAATAATCATGTGTACAGTGCCCTGTAACCAAATCTAAAGCTCGTGCATTGTGTGATTGGGTGTCATTTTTCAGAATATTTTTATTGCTCATCTAGGCCTGGAAACTCTGTTAAAACCAAATCAAGCATTCATTCCTGCAAAAGAGGCAAAAATACAGTCTTATTAGCTGTGACAAATTCAGCAGCAGCTCTGGTGCTAGGGGGGATTAGCAAAGGCAAAACAAACAAAAAAAAGTAATCAGGAGCTGAAAAATGTGATTGAGATATTGAAGGTGCTTTGCAATTATTAGGAATTCTTTGCAGGCAGGTATAATGCAGTCTTCTTACATCTCCTAGTGTGATTACAGTGATGAGGAAAAGATTTTCAGGTCAGGTCCTTAATTTAGATAATTCTGTCTTAATATTCAAGGATAATACACCAAAAGATTAACATTCTTAGTGCTGAAAGGATTCTTGTGCCTTGCAGTGTTTCACTGCAGCCAGCTTTATTGTGGAGATGTCTAATAACTTTCCTGCATTACAACACGGACCCTGCTCAGCAGAAATGGATCTCATATTTTGCTTTTTTTATTTTTTTGTTTCCTTCCTAACCATCACTCTCAATGTGGCGCCTTTGTCACCTCCAAATGATTATCTCTGCACCCATCCTGGGTGGGAACTCACCAAAGCTGAGCAGGGATGTGGGCACAGTGTTCCAGATGTGCCCTTTCTCTGGTGGGGAAGTCCCAGGGAGTTGCAAACATGTCCCCACCTGTGTGCCACACTTGGGCTGGCACTGCAAGCCTTTCCCACCATGGCAGGAAGCACAGCAGCAAAAAATGGTAATGGTTGAGACATTTCCAAACTTAAAATATGCTTTCCTTTCTGTGAAATTGTGGGAAACACAAAAAAAGGGTAGAAGGGCTTCTAAAGGGTGAGAAATAAAAGCAAGCTTTAAGAATAAAGCAGAAAGATTTTAGGGAAGAGCTTCTGCTGCAAAAATATTGAAGAAGATACAATTATACAGCAGAGCAAGGACATTAAAACAATGGTTAAAGTTTCTAGGCCTAGCTGAGATGGCTTTTAGAGCTGCAAAAAATATGCTTAGCAAGATAGATAAGGTTAAGCTTAATAATGGAATATTATGCGCTGTTGTATAAGGTATAAAACAAGCAAGTATTGTTTATAACCAATGTATGTGTGACACAGAAGATGGGTTAAAATAGCTGTCTGTAACTTTCAGAATATCTGTTATTGGCTGAGAAACTTTTAAGAATGCTCTGTAACCAGAAAATCCTCAGTTTTTGCCTGTGCAGTGCACGCTGGTATCATCTCTGATGTCTCAACTCAGTATATGAGGCTGATAAAATAATAAAAGCTCAGAGAGCACCTGTCCTGGCTCCCCATCCTGTTTGGATTTGGTGGCATGAAATAACTGTTTTTGAACGTTAAAAGCACAGGCTTTGTTTTACTGCTATTCATCTAAATCTGGTCCCCTTTCCCAGAAATTTGCTCTGACTTGACAAAATGTATGGGGTTTTTTTGAGTAATGGCCCGTATTAGCAAACACAAAGGTTAATAGAATTTGAACATCTTGAAATGTGATTTAGTTTGGAAGACTCTAGCCTGTGAATATTAACTACTAACTAATTAAATTATTCAATGACAAATCACACCAGGCAGGTGCCTATGTAATATCAATCGGTGTTGTCATCAGAACAGTTCTCCCAAACAGAAGGATGCAGGAAAACTCTGCTTTAATGCTTTGGCTCAAGGTATTCATTCATAAATGAACAATTCATCATGTGAAGGAAAAGGGAAGTAGCTCCAGGTTTGTGTCAGATTGCCCTGGTATTGACTGCTGCTCTTGGATGTGACATTGTCTAGACCTATAACCAGTGGGAGTAACTGAGGGGAAGAGCGGCCATTCCATTACTTTGGATGAATTACACTGTTGGCTGCCACTCCCCAAGTGTAATGTTTCTAGTGATCCATATCCATGACTTGCATTAATAAAAAAATTGATATGTTAGGTGTTTGCTTCCAAACTTTAAAAATATAGCCCTTATATTCATATGCAATTTAAAATAAGTACCTAGGCAATATCTTAAAGTTATTTCTTTTTTTTTTTTTTTTTCTATTTCAAAAATAGAGAGAAGTTCTGCTGAAATCAACAGGAGTAATTCTTTTGTTTTCTATTGACTTTATATTAGCTTTTATAGGAGTGTATTACTGAACTGCCATGAGGGATATAATTTATGCTGGCAACTATGGAATGAAATTAACAGCTGGAGGGTTATTGCATAGTGCTCCATAAGGGAAAGAGGTGCATCCTTAGTCCCATATAACAGCGCATACCAACACTTACGCAGAAAGGATCTAGATAATATCAAGGCAGAAATTTTTCCTCCAGCTCACAAAAAATGTGGGCAACAGACTTCAGACTTGCTAATTCTGTTGTAAAGCACTGGGTTTTAGGATACGTTACTGTTTGTTGGAAACATTTTGTAATTGACTCTTCAATAGAAGAAACCCTTATTATAAAATGTATTTTGTGTATATATGGTTAGAGATTAAACATATTATGATTGCAAAGAATGTTCCATTTCCTTCCCAGAATACACTGTGTATGCAGAATATGATGCTTGAACATCTAACAAACTCAAAAACATGATCTGAATGTCTCTGAATTCAATCAATTGATTCTGTTAAAAATAGTAATTTTTAATTTTAATGAAGTCCTGTTTATTGCCAGGCTACAGGACAGGAAATATGCTTTGTTCATTTTATTTTTAAAATAATGTTGTATACTTCTGAAACAAGGCTCACAGCTGCTTTCTTTGACCTTTTTATGCTTTTAATAAGCATTATCCTCTCAGTCAGTCTCTTCTGAGATACTCTCTATCCTTCTTTGCAGATATTAGCAGTCTTGATACAAGAAAACAAAATCCAGCCAGAAACCTCTGCAGGTCCCTGAAGGTTTGTCTTGTCCATGGGGTTTCATAAATTTAGGAGTAGTGTGTCTCATCTGAAAACACACAACACAGGCTATTCCAGTGACAAGGTGTCTCATAATAATATCTTCAGTGCTCTAACAGAATATTGATGTTCTGTGGAGCAGACATGCCAGGTTACCTTGACCTGCCAATAGGGGATTACAGCTGCATCAGAAAATCTGGCTTCTTTGCTCACACACAGAAATCAAAGAGACTTTTGTTTCTTCTCCCAAGAGCCATCTGCACAGCACAATGGACTTAGGTTAGGATTTCTTCACCACTTACTGCTCAGTCTTTTCAGTACAGCAATTATTTGGTACCATCATAAATAAGCCTTCTGCCTCCTTAGTGTTCATTGTCCTGTTTCATGCCTCTGCCTTCTGCTTTAGGTGGTTTAAACACGTTTAGATGCTTTCCAGAGTCTCCTCACTCTACCCAGAACAATGTGGAAAGTCAGAGAAAAATTCAGCTCCTTCTTTCTCAGCTTTGCCTGTCTTGCTGTTACCAAAGCAGAGTCATGTCAATGAGAAGCACTTCACATCGTAGCACTGACAAAAACCTGGAGCTGTTTCCCTTCTGTCTCATAAGATGAATTGCTCATTTGTAAATGAGCACCTAGAGCCAAAATATGAGTCCTGACTTTGACTACATTGCAGTGTTCAGAAAACTTTCCTACTTTCCAATTCACTGCAAATTTGATAAATGCTACAGGTTAATAAAGCCTTTCTAGTCAACAAGGCCACAGTTTACAGAACTGCACAGAATCACTGGGGAAAATGTACCTTTCCTCATTCTGCTGTGTTCCTCTTCAAGTTGTTATCAGAATTTCATGCAAAAATCAAAACAGATGGAACACAAGGCCCCCACAATGTTTTCTGATTTGTTCTCAGATTTTCCTTTAGTATTTAAGATTGTTTGCTTGTCTGGACTTATAACAGAGATTTTTGAAAGAACTTTCTAAAATTACTCAAATTTTCCTCCTGGTAAAAAACCTCAAATACTATCTTTTAAGTGCTGGACTTGTTATTTTTGATTGCAGCAATCAAAATTGCGTTTCATCTGATCCCAGATAATTTGTATCGCCTAGACATGTTTCATCTCCTTCTTCACTCTCATTTCCTATTCATTCATAAATGAGTTGAATAACATGTGTTTAGTAAATGGATGCCACTGGACCTCTGTGACTACCATCCTCGGCTGTGAATGCTGGTTCTTTATACTTGCTTCTTAGTTTTCAATGAATTACTGATCTTTCATTGTGTGAAAGCTTTCCTTTTTCAAGAATACTGTCACAAACTCTTTTAAAAATCCAAGGGCAGTGAATTGACCACACCACAGCTACCCAAATGCTTGTTGACTCCTTCAAAGAACTATAAGAGGTTTGAAGGAAATATCTGCCACCTAGAGAAGCTGCAGATTTTTTTCCCAATGGTTATCCAAACATCTGCTGTTCTAGTTTTTATTCTGATTTTTAGCTATTTACCTGAAAGTCACAATTGCTTACCCACTGTTTCTTGCCCACCAGGTAGAGTTGCTCTCAAAGCTGAGGTTGCATTTAATGCTTTCCATTCCTCACGTGCTGATAAGGGTATGAGTGACAGGTTTTATGACACTACAGTTAGCACGTTTTGCTTCCTGTGAACTTTTCTGTAAGGACTGGAGTGCACAGGAGAGTACAAAACAGCTGCTTAAAAGCTTACTCCACTGAGATAGGAGACACTAATTTTTCATTACAGTGTAAATCAAATGCATTATTCAGCCAATGTGACCTTGCCAACAGATCCTGAATATCTTCCAGTCCTTGAGATTTTGTTTAGTACAAATGGATCATATTCAGTATTAGCTGGAGGAAGATCAAATGTAAATGCTGACTTACTGGTTATTAAAAAATGAACAATTTATTAGATATAAATAGGGTATTTACCTATCACTGTGTTCACAATGGATAACTAAACAACATAAAATAATTGATGCAAGAGGGAAGTCATATTTTATTCTTTATTTTCACCTGATGTTATAAAAAAAAATAATAAGAGGGCTTTATAGTTCAATTAACATTGTTTCAGAGTAAGCAACTGCCCACAGGGGCCTCCACTTTTATTTTATAACACACACCTTGACAGAAGAAACAAGTGGCATGAATTTACTAGGAGCACAATTCTCTTTATCAAAAATTTCTTCTTTGTGTGGGAATACACACAAAATTCATTTTAGACTGCTCTCACATGACCCAAGTTGGCTCAGTGATTTGAAACCCAGAGGAGTTTCAGGCCATTTATTTGTTCCTTCTAAGTGACAATTGTTTGCCTTTTAAATTCTATGCACATTGGTGATTGCTTGCTTGCTTTATTTACACTCACACTGTACTGACCCATCCATTAAAAATCCACTGCAAGAGCTTGAGAGAATTCTTTTTCTTTTTCTTTTTTTTTTTTTATCAACCAGGTCAAGGTACTGCTGAAATGATTCAACCATTTTCCTAAAGAGAAATAAGGCTATGCTAAAATAAGTTTGCTTTCTTTATTTAAAAAGGGAAACTGGGTATATAGAACATCAGTGTACTTTGTCAGTGGAACATCTCATGTAGGCATGGGTGGCAGCAGAAAAACTCAGCCTGAGCTTTCTTGTCTCTGTAGCTGGATACTGACACTTACCACCAGTTCACACCACCAGTTATTTGACATCCTGCATTATTTCTTTAATCAAGGGACTAGTTAAGTGTCGTGCATTTGTTTCCAGCAAGGCTGAGCTAATGAGGAAACAGAACGAGTCTTTTACTTGGTATGACTTGGCTATGTCTTTTGCTATTTGAATTCTGTTCAATCACACCTAATTTAAGAGAAAACAGAATAACCTGCCTCTAAAACTGCCTGCTGTCAGGAAGTATTTTTGATATCAGTATTAAATACACACAATAGACAGTATTTTTAGAAAGTGCCTTCTGTATTGTTTAGGATCACAGTGAAATTTCCAAATCTGGAATGCTTCAAATTGTGCTAGATTATATTCTCAGCTTTTGGAAATTTCTTGGGCTTTAAAATCCACATATTTGACTCCTTCAGTATGCTAGAAATAGGTTTCAGTGCATTCCTGCAGGACACCTGCATGGATGAGCAAGGAGCTTCTGGCAAAACTCAAACTGAAGAACAAAGTTTACAGAATATGGTGAAAAAGGAGAGGTCACATGGCAGGAATGTAGGAATGTTTTCAGAGTATGAAGCGATGAACAGAGGAACACTAAGGCCCACTTTGAATTAAATCTGGCAAAAGATGTCAGGGACAACAAGAAGAGTTTCTTCAAGTATATCAGTAGCAAAAGGATGATTAAGGAAAGTGGGCTCAGTGCTGACTGAGGTGGGTGTCCTGGAAAGATACTGAGAGGGTGGACTTACTGAATGTCTTCTTTGCTTCACTCCTTAGTGCTAAAACCAGCCCTCAGGAATCCTCAGAGCATGCAGGCAAGAGAGAAAGTCTGGAGAAGGGATTGGGCTAGAGATCAAACAACAGCGTAGAGAGGAAATTTTAAACTTTTATTTAGAAAGCAAATGTAACCAAAGCCATTCTCTGCAAAAGCATCCCTGTGTAAGAACAGGAAAGGAAAGCTGTTGCAGTTTACTGCTGTGAATACTCGGACAGCACTGGGTCCAGCTGACAGCAACTGAGAGGAGCTGATCCTTGTTTCTGGAGACAACAACAGAAACAAATCGTGTTCTTTATGGATGGTGTAAATTTGGTAGCTCTGAAAACTGACATTGGGTCTTCCATGGATTCTTCTATCTGACACTTTTTTGTTTCTCATGGTTCAATTAATAAAGGAAAACTAAAGGTGTGATAATTAAAAATTAAAAAATCAGGTTTTTCCCTAAAGATATACACATGAATTTGGTGCTAGAGCTGGATGCATGGCAACTGCCAGGTCCTGTCCACATACACAAGGCTATAGAACTGATGGGAAAATGCAGCATCTCTGGCCCTTTGCAGTGGTGTTTCAATACACGTTGGTTTACACACCTGGGACACTGTAATTAGTAGCCATTGGTATTTCTGTAGTATGATATCATGGCTTTTTGCTGCATGGCAATCATCCCAGCATATTTACCTGCTGGTTCCAACCTGACTTATGCCATTTTTGCAGCACTGACATTGACTGTTTTGCTGTGCTTAAATAACATTGCTTGTTAGTCTGTGTTTCCCTTTGCTCATTCCTGCTGACCTCAGTGTTTCAGCTGATATTTCTGCCTGTAGCATTCTGGCACAACCTACTGGAGTCAGGGATTTTCTGTTTCTATTTTCTACAACCACCTCAGTAACAAATCCACTGCCATTACATTTACATTAATGACCCTCTGTTAAATCATAAGAGTGTCATGCTGTGTAATTCTTATCAGACCTAATTCTGGGAGTCATCACCTTTCTGTATTTGTGGCTTAGGAAGACTCTGTGACATGACTTTTTGGAAGCTGAGCAAATATTCTGAGGAAGAATTAGACTTTGACTTGTTCATATGATCCTTTAGGTATCTGTTTGTGGCCATTTGAGGGAAGGAGTGCAAGGAAATGGTGATATTTGTTCTGATAAATAAGGCCATTTTATATTACCAGCCAGTGATGCTTATTACTTTTAGGCAGATACTGTAGAGATATGTGGTCTTCATGCTTACCAATATCTTTTTTCTCAATGAATTCCTTCAATTCTTGTTAATAAGAGGATCCAGTCTATAACTGTGCCATTCAGGAGGGATAGCAATATCCCCCTGAGTTCCCCAGATATAAAATGGCAAGGCAGGTAATATCAACTAACTGTGGTTGAGGTTTGCTGTACTAGAGTCAGATTGAGTGCTTCTTTTTTAACCCATTACTTTTTTTAACAACCCAGCTAGCATTAAGGGAAAATAATTGAATAATGCAGTTCTTAATTGGCTGTAAATAGATAGAAACGTGTGTTCACGTATGGTGACTGTTAATGGTGGTTTACATTGTATAAAATAATTCTATCATCTGTTTGTCCAAATGACCTCACCACAGAAGCGTGGCAACCTTTAGTGTAGTACATTTAGTTTCCTTCTGTTTTTTACATGACGGCTCAAGTTGAATGTTAACCAGCTCCATTTTCCATAGAGCAAATCTGGCAGCAAATCTGATCTTTGATGATATATCTCATTTATATCACACTTTTCTTTTCTTTTAGTAATTTAGTGCAGTTTAGTTTAAATGTGCAAAATAAACATGGTTTGCTGGCTACTAAACCAAAACAAATATATTTTTCCCACTTAACAACCTTCTCATTTGCAGTTAGCCTTGTGCACAGCAAAACAGAGACTGTGGAGCATATGTGAGGACTCGGTGTTACTGGCAGAAGAAAGCTTTTTAAATGTGAAGGACACCCACCGTGCAGTTCAGAACATAGGGCAAAAATTGCTATTTCACTCCCTCATTCCCCATCTTTACAAATCTTTTATCTAAAAATCAGTAGCATTTATTCAAAAGCAATTCTGTCGCTGGCTGGTTTCAGCAGGTAGGGCAAGTGTTTTAAAATTTTCAGCCTTAAGAAAACAGTTGACACTTGGTAATGGATAGTAGCAAATGGGGCAGTACAAATGGGAAAAGCTGTGAATGGCCACTTGCCTTCAAAGGATGAGTTAATTTACTTACAGGTTTGTGCTGTTCCTCTCCACCACTCTGAATTTTGCAGACTGAAGCGAATCTTAAGCCTCAACAAAACCAGGTGCACACAAGCACAGTCTTTACAGATTTTAATTCATTAACAAAGACATTTCACTCAACAAACGTGCCATAAGTCTCCTTTGTCAACTTATATAAAGCTTATTTGAATTATCCTCTTAGTACAAATTAGGGAAGGTTATAGCCTTTACACGGATTATTTTATCTGCAAGCACCACCACTGTGCAATTCCCTCAGACCGTGTATGAACCAGAGGTGCAGCTACCTGGAGGTCAGGGAAGAGGGAGGGCATTTCTAACTCTACACTATGAAGGTTCATTTTTAAAAATATCTGCAAAATTCATGTTCAGCTGTAAACCACCTATCATCCAAACGGGGCCTGGTGGCGCCCCTGTCAATAACTCAGAATAGTTCCTTTGTGAGTGGCCTGTTGAGCCCCAGGTAGAAACTCCTCGAGAGTGGCTCTGACCTGCAGGGTGTGAGGAGGCTCTGCTGAAAGAACTGGGGCACAGCCCAGCACTCAGCATTTGGTCAGTGGAAAGCATGGCTTAATATTAAAAAAAAAGGATGTTTTTTAGTGTTCCCAGAGCTCTGCTGATTATTCACATCTCATGAACTCAACAAGCTGTAAATAGCAGGCAATCATGCATTATTTGTGAATGGTCTCCCTGCAGTTCTGCTTAGTCCTATAATGCACACAGTTATTATGGAAACCTGTGGATCATTCCCAGGGAAGCATTATCATGCTCTGTAGACACCTGGATTAAACCTGTTCTTACATGCTTTTACAGATGCATTCTTTGCTTTTTAATATAAAGCAGATAATAAATCCTCATCAAATACTATAAATTGTTGACACCTCCATAATTTAAACCCATTTGATTTCCTGGATTGTCAGATACAGTAAGGGAAATCCTATCTTTTTGTTATTTACTATTTTACTATAAAAATATTGGTGTTCCCACCTGTGGGACACACACACAGAAGCTGTAGGAAGTGCCATAGTTTCTATGTGCATGTTTAGTGAGATGCTAGAGTCTTGATACATTGTGAAGGTTTCCAGACCTCTCACCAGATTTTAAACTCAAGTTTTCTATTATTTCTCTCATGTTTGATGTGGCCTGGCTGATTCTTCTCCCCATTTTCATGATGCATTTGTCTTCTCCTTGTAGCAATGTTGGTCAAGGGACCTTGGAAGCTGTAAGGGTCGGGAACAGCCACTTCATTATCTTCTGAAATACTGGAAGGGCCTAGAAGTTTATGTGTCTTGTCCTGCCAGCTTCTGGTTATGATGGCTAAAAAAGACCTAAATAATTAAAGCTAATATCTGAAGATTGAATTCTCTCTTTATTAACTGTAACCACAATTTAACCTCTTTTATTTTCTATGAAGATGAAAAAACCATAAAACCAGTGGCAAGTCAAATTCAGAGCACATTGAAACAGTGAGTTGTCAGCACGCTGATACTGCACTGTGACCACTGTTTTCTATTTCTGAAAGCATTTAAATTGTCCCATACTGCATTTTAGTGCATTTTATAATATCTTAGTCTAAAATTATTCTTTATAAGGGGAATTTCCTCTTACTGGGGAAGAAAAAGAAAAATTCATAAATTCATCATGAATACCGATTCATATTTTATGAGAATCAAGAAATAAAAAAATATATAAAAACTCTAGAACACATTCTCCTTGACTTTCATAGTATTTATATATTCATACAGTGCCTTCCAGGTTATGTGAATATTGAGCCTGGGATTTTATATGTGAGGAGCCAGAAAATTAAGATTTTTTTTTTTCCCTAACAAGTTAAACATAAAAACAATAATTTAACTTGGCATATTAGGTGCAACATTGTTCAGCACACTTAAATAATTCCTGAAAAAGATGATGAATAGGAAGGCAGCAAAATCGGCAGAGAATACAGGCAAATGGGTCAGTCACCACAAAGGAAGACTGATTTATGTGTGAGGGATGGGAAGATGTTCACAGTGGTTTCCTGGCTTAAACATCAATTATGTGGTGAAATGCTTCCAGACTCAGTGGCCCCGTGGTCTTATTCGAAACCGTAGGCTGATGGATGAGCTTCACCAGGACCCTGACAGCAAACGAGAGTCACCATCAGAACATGCAAAGCATTAAAACATCTCTGATAGTCCAAAGGACTTAGGATTAATTATTCAGTTCAGGAAAGAGATTTGGATGTTGTTACAAGACAGCTTAATGAAGACTTTAGTGACGGCCAGAAGTCCAAAAAGACATTAAGAATCATAAGGAATAGGATGGGGAATAACATGTAAAACACTATAATTAGATCTGATAGGGAAATGTTCCTTCAGCAATGGGTAATTTGAGAACTCTGAACAAAACCCACACATTTATTTATAAAAAAACCCCCAACCATTCAAATCAAAAATTTAATTAAATTCCTAAGGAGTCTAGTCAATTAGTAACAGGAATAAAAATAAGAAACATGTTCAAAATTGTTTTTGAAAGAGGTAATAAACTGTGTTTCATTTCCACGCTTTTCCCAGTAAGGAAATACTTAATGGGGAAGACTGATTACACCACAGATTTTAAAAAACCTGTTGTGCTAGCCACTGATAGGAAATGAGAAAGGATTATAAGGTTAAGTGAACTATAGGATTAAGCCTGTGTAGTGTTCCTATATTCTTGCCCTTTGCCTATGCTCCCTGAAAATTAATCCATAGCAATATTTCAACATGAGCTCTTTGGTGGAACTATGGTCTGGGCAATGTGCATTAAAAGGTGTCTCAAAGATCAAAGCAAAATGATACAAAAATTTAGGAAAAACACAAAAAGAGTACTAATAAACTACATGAAATTTGCTCTTAAATGAAAGATACAAATGTTTTTGAAATACAGTGTAAAAAGCAAAGGTACACTGAACTTAATTAAGTTAATTCAGTACATTGTCCTGAACCCCTCTGGCCTCAGTACAATATAGTATTCTCACTTCAATGAAGTTATGTCACTTTTAATTGTAATAGTTCTATCAAGTATCTGCTTTAGGTTGTACTTGAACAGACAGAGTCCTAATTCCCCAATGGTGTAAATTACCTCGGCTCAATAGGGATCTTAATAATTTTAGCAGTAATGATCTGATCCAGGGTAGCCTGAACACAGGATTTTCCTTTGACCTTGTGACAATTTTTTAATTAATTTTATGAGGAAAGTAAATACAGCTAAGCAGAGAGCAGATCCTACGACATTTGTAACAGCATTTTCCACAGGATGGTGAAGAAGCAGAAAGATCACAACCTCCATCAATAAGTAAAGGATACTGTAAAACGTTTAAACGGAATGGAATTAATCACTGCTTAGCTAGCAGGGCAAAATCTATGCATTGCTATTTGTCTTATTCCCCAGCTAGAGACAGCTAAATACTCAATGCTTTGCCTTCCCTCTGTTAGTCTCAGTAAATTCTCTTTTTCTCTGTATCAGGAATATTTGTTTTCCCCTGACACCTTTTAGCATCCTCCCCCACCTCCATTATTTAATTTTCTTTTAAATTCTAGCAATACCTATTCTTTACAGATCTTATACCAGGTACTTTTTATTTCCTTTGCCTTTATTTTAGACTTTTCTTCTCTTTTTTCTCCCTTATCTTTTACATCCTTCTGTCTTCAGAAAGTTCAGTGTGCAAGTTAATCTAACAGCATGAAGCTCGTTGATATGATCAAGACTTGTGAAATAGAAACTAAGCTCTGACTGATTTCAGAGCCTTCTGGTGGCAAATCTCACATGAGCAAATTGGTTCTTGACATTTGATCAGGTCTGCTTGCTTCTTAAAATATACTTTAAAATTAACCTGTAGGCCTGGTTCTCCTTTTATTCTGGAAATATTGTACAAGTGTTTCACAAAATGTCCTTCTCCATAGAGCAATTCCTGATTTGATAAATCTAATCCAAGCCAGTTGTAGGAAATTCACGCTTGGCTTGCTTCATTATAATCTCATATACTAATGCATTATAATCCCATATATTAATGAGAGGTTTTAATCTATTTCTGTGTGTCAATAACAATTCAAGCTGCATAGAAAAAACAATAACTCCTTTACACAGTTAATACTGTATAGAGAATTATATTAAACATATCATATATAGCTATACAATACTCATATGGAATCATAGAATGGTTTGGTTTGGAAGGATCCTTAAAGATCATCTAATTCCAACCCCTTGCCATGGGCAGGGACAACTTCTGCTTGGACCAGGTTGTCCAGGGCCCCATCCAACCTGGTCTTGATGTGGTCAGAGACCCGAACACTTCCAGGACTTCCACGGCTTCTCTGGGCCATCTGTGCCAGGGCCTCACTACACTCACAGTGAATAATTTCTCCTAATATCGAATGTAAACCTTCTCTCTTTCAATCTAATGTCATTACTCCTTGTCCTGCTTAGTGGAGCTGCAGCTGCTGCTGTGCATCATTTTCCCTGGGCTACTTCACTTTCTTTATGTCTTTGGACTAAGACAACCCAACCCTCCTGCCACTCTGAGGACCCTGAAAAACCCTGTTAACCTGTTGTCTGGAAGGATTAATTAAATAACTGTTGTCCCTTTAAGGACACAGAATAGGCTTTATCAAATGCATCATAATAATTATGATTAGATAAAGATAAAGAACTAATTATTTTGAAAGTTATTCAATTGAGAAACAGCCACAGCAAGAAAAAGGAAGATCAGCTCAAGCAAAGATCTGTAATCCACTGTAGGACACAGGATTGCAGCTCTTAGCCTGATCCTGACACATCCAGCATCCTGTTTAGTCCTGTTCTAGGCATGAGATATGACATGGAGAGTCTTTTCTCAGGCACAGTGATTTGGCTTATCATTTCCAACCTCTCTTTTGAGCAGAGGTTCAGAGACAGCAGCCAGGTCCAAAGTCCCTTCCAATCTGTGTACGGGTACTCAGGAAAGCTGGAGAAGGACTTTAGAGGAGCAGGTTTCATACTCCTTCGAGGAGGCAGGAGGCTGGTATTCCAGCCATGTCAAAGTGTGTTAACTGTGGTTCTGGTCATGCAGCTGCCCAGCCCCTGCTCTGTGAGAGGCACTGGGCAGCACCAGCACTGTGAACACAAGGAGGTTGCAAGGCTGGGTTTTCACCAGAGCTGATTGGGATTCTGAATTGTACATCCAGTTTCCAGAGGGTCTCTCACTCCTTATTTTGTATTTAACCAACAGGTGGTTTCTGCCCTTTCCTCTCTTATTCTGAGAATGGTATTAACTGTGTGTATTTCAAGCCACTGCAGCAATCCTACTAAATTTACCCAAAGTTCCAAGTATACGTAGAGTACCATAACCATAATGTCCTCATTCTGTCATATTTGGTAGAAATGTGTGTATTTGTGTATTTGGTAGCTTTACCCTGCCTAGAAAAAAAAAAAAAAAATAAAAAAGCAGAATGAACTGTTTCTCTGTCTTCAAACAGCTTCATTCTGTCAGTAACATTAAAAAATAGAAATAATTGCTTAGAGATCGGAGATAATTGTCTCAGGGGCCTGTTGATACTGTTCTCCTTATAATTTTGTTTAATACAATTTTGGTTGTATTGGCTCAGCAGCAGTTTTTAAACCTTCTAGTCTAATGGAAATCTTGTAAGAAGAGTAAGGACTTTAAAAGAAGACTAAGCAAATGGGAAATACCTGAACAGACTTGCTAAATACAAAACATCTTATACCTATTTTTCCACAATAAAGCCAGTCAGTGCCAAAAAGAGTTTATATATCTTGCAGGAATACAAACTGAAGATATTAAGTTGGCGCCATAAACACCAAAAGGCAGATTCCTGACTAGCCATGGCATAAAACTGAATGGTTATGGCTTCCATTTCAGAAGGAAATTATTCAAGAGCACAACTAGTGGCTTGGAACATGCTGCATATTTAAAATTCTCTTTTAAGTAACAAACTCAGTGTCTCCTTGCAAATTGCTTTGCTGCTGGGAGGATTTTCAGTTATATGAAAAATTCCTACAATAAACTACTGCTGTTCAGATAAAGTCTTTATTCCTGCTCCTACTGAATTTACACGGACTTTAGTGATACAGGATTGCAACAAAAGGGTGCTACTGCCTTATACTAACTTTGATGGGTGAACTTCATCCCTTTTGCAATAAGAAAGAAAAAAAAATAGATTTTTTAGAAGAGTTGTCCCTACAGCCTGAATTTTCTTTCATATTGAGCAAGCTTCAGAGTGGAGAGTGAAGGCTATCAAACAGCAATGAGCAACAATAAGGATACACATTTTACACTTCAGTAAAAGAATCCTTTCTACCTGTGACTCTTAGGACTCTAAACACTGGCAGATAGAACCCAAGGAGTTTTACCCCCTTTTAGCAAAGAAAGAAACAATTGTGTAATTAATATGACTCATCTGTATGAACGCCAAAGAACTGTTTTAGGTTACTTGGTTTCTGAGTTTTTGATCCTTGCTATGGAAGGAACAGAATGACATGCATTTCTGTGCATTTGCCACATTTACATTCTACTTGTGTACAGCTTTCCCATGGGGAAATCCTTGTCTTCCTTAGAGTTCTTGAGGATAAAATCACAATTGTGCAATTACTGCATGGATGAATTGCCCCGTTTGATCAGCTGATATCTGAAAATATTCTGTTAGTGGAGCAAATGTAAATGAAGAAGGAGACGTAGTTATTGTTGGTTTGTTTATTTTATAAAGAAGTGTGGATATGTATGAAGCAGGAGACAAGGGTTCACCTAAAGCCGAATACAGGCTGCACTCTCTGTCTGCTTAGCACCAAACAGAAGAGTAAAATATGCATCTCTGTGATTGCAGAGAGCAAGTAATAAAAAAGAATGATTATTTACTTGCTACAGAAAATAATATCCATTGCTTTCCAGATGAAGATGAATGGTGTTGATTCTGTATTTAAGATGTTAAAAAGCCCATCCAGGAAAGTCTTTGTTTTATGCATTGTATTACACATTTTGTCAGCACTGATCACAGGAGGTGTATGGAGGAAAGTCTGTGTGGGGAGGGGATCCAGACATTTCCAGCTGATTGCTCATTTATCTTTACTTGACTTCTGCCATAGGGATGAGGAGAAGTTGTACTGGACAAAGTGGGATGGCTGCAGAGGCACCTTTCTCCTAACGCGAGCACCTTGTAAATTCTGCTACTACTAAGTCTGCTACTTGGACTTGGGGTTCATGTTGGGAGCTGGGACATGTTGGGTTCATGTTGGGAGGCCCCTGGGGATCAGGATTGTGTTTCCTCCTGAAACTGAGTATTCCTTAACTTCCTGAGGCACTGTTTGACTGGATAAATGGGATTGGTGTCAAAATACTGACAAAAGAGATAAATCACCAAATTTTGTAAACTCACATGACTTGTCTAGGTAACAACAGCCCTTCATGTCTGTGCTGCTACAGTGACCATTTAGACACCTTCTAGAACTGCTCAGAGCTTTAAAAATAAATGAACATTAGCTACTTAAAAATACACCTATTTCTTCTATGATCAGATGTTAAAAACATAATTTATGATGTGGTTCAACACTTATACACCAGTAAGCTTTTGAAAATACCACCTTTTGCTCCCGGGTATTTTTATTTACAAAAGAACATGTAAAAAAGATGGAGTGTGATTTGTCTTGGTGAGTAAGAGCAAAGTGAGGTCATTCTCTGTAAGCAGCAACTGCTGTGATAAACAGCACATCATAAAGCCATGGTTGGCTAAGCAGAATAATTTCAAATACTTTGCTGGATACTCACAACAACTGTACATGGCTGGTGCTGCCTCGGAGTGATCAGCAAGGAGACTCAGAGCACTTGGTGGAATCTCTTGCTTGCTCACTACCCAGTAAAAAACCCACTCTGAGTTACTTCCTCATGGAAGTACCTTCTTGGCGTCTTCCAAATGACTTTCCCTCTCCCTGTGCTTCTCTTAAGTTGAATACATGAGATGCACAAGCATCTTTGCTACTCTAAACACTGCAGGATCTTTCTCTCTGTGTAAATATACCCAAATGTGGCCTTTAATAGCTGCGGAGGATGTGATTTTCCTGCTGGTGTGATGTGTCGTGCCACTGGCAATTTGTCTGCTACAAAATCTCATTTGTGGCAAGGGCCACAATGTTTTAACTGTGGCTACAAATCTCAAGACACATCCTAAAAAGCCCAGTGGCCTGTAAGGAGGTAAGAAAGGACATGAGGACCAATATCTCAGGAATCTATGTGGGATCCCAGGGTTAGCTAAATCTTGCTAAAATGATAATTTTCAAAGGAGGAAACTGGGCACAGACAGAAAATTTGGTACAGCATTATCTGAGCTGATAGAGGTGGGTGGAGGAGATTTAAAGCTCAGGAAACACTGAGAATTTGTGGTGGTAGACATAAAGGAAGGAGGTGTAGAGGGCTGCATACCACTAAAAATATGCCCTCCTCATGAAAAAGAATCTGAATATTTTTTGCTTCTTTCCTTTTTTTTTTTTTTTTCTCTTGACAAGGATTTTAAGTTGGCATTAAAGCATAGGAAATTCATGTGTTTCTACAGGAAGATTGAAGATCCATATGGATGTAACTCAAAAATAAAAACTGCTTTGGAATTTTCATCCATTTTCTATTCAGTAGGACTTTTAGCAATGAATTTCTCTTGGGGACTAGTCTTAACTCACAAAGGCATACACAGTGTGCAGACAATGGCAATTTGCTGAGGTGGGGGAGATGAATCAACTCATGGTGTGACTGATTTCTTCTGCTAACTCTAAAAAGTACACTGATGATTAAACGAGGAAAGATACCTCATGCTTATGTAGCTACTGTTAAATGACACAAATCCCACATGAATGACAAAGTCAAATAACAAAAAAAGGCAGCATTTTTTATAGAGAATCATCTGTGGAGGCATCAATGCTTACAGTTCATCTCTCAAAGGACCCTCTCCTGTTGGCACTGGAATTTAAATCTCTTCCTGCACTGGACTAGAGAGCACAGTATTGCCATGTTTGGTAAAGTGATAATAATTCCACTGCATTAAAAGGGTAGACCAGTGCACAATTTTGAAGAACAAGCACTGATTCCAAGGGAGTAACTTTGTTTAAAAATTGATGGTGTTGCTATGTTACCCACTTTATTCTCAGGGCAGAGAGAGTCCAGTGCTTTTTCTGCCACCTGTGCTATCAAAAAGCACTCGGAGTCAGGGCCAGTTAATAAGGAAGACAGGGCTCATTTGTTCTTTCCCTTTTGAGGTCAGCAGGGAGTCTCATCTCCTTTTCTCTTTTTCAGGATGGTCTTGTTCATCTATTTGGGAGAGTTTACTATTTATTTCAGTCTAGAAATGTAAGGCTGGTTCTGTACCATTCCCCATCTTTACTAAATCCCCCAAACTCACACCCACCCCCCATTAAGAACAGATGTATTTCTGAACTTTGCTCGTTATAGAGGAGGCAAAACATATTGGAATACAGTACAATGTGCTGGAATATTGACAGAGAAGAGCTAAACTATTTAAAATAATTATCCCTCATGTTTTCCATCCCATGGGAAACAATACTTAGATAATAACATGGTATTAGGAACACATTTGCTTCCACAAGGGGTTGGGGACCACACTCGGAGTAATGTCTGTTCATTCAGTAGAACTTCATCATTTCTGTAAATTAGGGAGAACTTTGGCATGAGTGGGCATGCAAGAAACACAGCCCTTTGGAAACTGGGGGAGACCTCTAATCTGTGCCTTTCTGACAGCAGCAGTTGTTATCCATGAAAGTTATAAGACTTTTCGCATCTCCTCTTATCAAGTATTAAAGTTGTTACTTAAAGTGATTAAAGAATAGTTTTAGGAAATATTATTATAATTAGAATGTAGAATTAACTGAATTCTTTATTTAGACAATTATGAAAATGTTTTAAAGGTGTTTAGAGTGTGTAAATAGTTTTAAGAAATGTAATATTAGCTTACCCAGCCTGCAAAAAGCACACACCCTGTTCTTGCAACCCGGCGCCATGGAAACCCTGTATTCAAATGAGTCCTTCTCCCGCCGGAGAAAAGGTAGAAGCCTGTCACCAGAGCTGGGAGAGGAGTCGACCAATCACTGTGAGACACGGGGGCAGAACTGAGGGGGGTGGAGCAGAGCAGGCACCCTGCACTATTTCCCAAGCCGCAGTTCCAAGTTCTTCCTCTTTCCCATCACCATCTATCCAAAGAAAGCTGTGCCCGGGGTTATGTTAGCCAAACCAGCTAAAAAAGGTCTTCAATTGTGAAGGAATCCGGAATTAATCTCTTTTACTGATTTTTCTAGGTTTTTCTTTTTAGTTCTAGTTTTTCTAATTGTTAAATGAACCATTTTTTATTTGCTTTAATACCTGGGAGTAATCCTCCTTCACATATAACAGCAGTGTTGGTGTCACAGGCAGGGCAGCAGCATGTGCAAGGGCTGTACTTGGGGATGCCAATCCCTATTCCAGCAGCTCCACCACTGGAGTCCTCCTTGACCTTCAATACCAAGAACTTCCTCTTATATAACCACTTTAATATTTATCTTCCTCTGTGCCCTAGCTGAGACATCTTACTTATGTTTTCTTTAATGATAGTGACATCTTATTGAGTGCAATGAGATAAGAAGTGCCAGAGCAGGCTCCTAGGACTCTCTCGAGGAAAGTTGGCTGTGCTGTTCCCACTTTTCCAGTCAGCTGAAACATGGAGCTCTCCAGACCCAATTCCCAAGCCCTTAGAATGGGATTTCTACCAGACCATTAGATTTCTCACCAAATTAGCCGAGCTTAAGAGAGTGCAGAGAGCTTTGCATGAACAGACCTAGTGCAATTGTCTGAATGTGCATGCCCTGCAAGCAGCTCCTGGGGAAGCAGACAGGCCAGGTGACCACTGCCTGGCTTGGTTATGCTGAAGCCCATCAAAACCTGACTGTGGAATGTAAGATGGAATGTCATGCTGGAGGAGCCTGTCTCTGTGTGTGGGTGTGAGGGATCATGCCTAGGAGGGCAGTGCTCTCATTTTTCATGGCCTCAACCACCTCCTCAAGGCTGTGCTTCTGTGTCTCTGTCCTCTGTTCCTTCTGTGTCCTCACAGTTCCCCTTTTGTCCCTTCCTTCCCCTTTGCAGAAGCAGCCTGGCAGTTACTCAGCCTGACTTCTCAGCCCAGAGGCAGCAAAATTCAATTTATCAGTTCAATTAATTCAATTAATAAGCAAAATTCAACAGATCAGAGAACTGGCATTGCAATCAACATTACAGTCCATGTTGCTAAGTGGAGTTCCTTCAGCAAAGGGGACATGCTATTGTTATTTCCATGCTCGTATTTTATTAATATGGAAGAAACTGTTAAGGGTATTATTAAATTGGGATCTCATATAATGGGAAGTATTCTGGAAAGATGCTGGCAAGGCTTGCAAAGTTTTGTTAATTTACCTCAAAGCTTTCATAGCTTCCAGTGTGGCTTTTTCACAAAGGTAAACTCAGAGGATTAACACCTCATGGTACTCTGTTTACCAAGGGAACTTTGGTCAAAGGGAGAAAAGTGGACAACTTCAGACTTTTCATGTCAATGCTACTTACAGAACAAATATCCATTGGCAGGGTAAGAGCCTGAAGAAGAAGAAAAGCAGCTTTCTACCTATTGTGCAATAAATCAAAAGGTTCCAGTGAATTTCTTTGAGTGTTAGCAAAATTGCTTAATCGAGGATTTCAAAGGGAGATCAAAACTCTTTTCAGTTATTTCTGACTTGCACTTGTATCATTCCAGACTGGGCTGAGTCTTTTTCCCTAGTACATTCCTTTATTTAAAGGCAATAGAAAGAAGAGAAAGCAGTGAATTTCAATTATCAGGATCCCAATGTGTGGGAAATATGACTTCAATTATTCCTCTGGAACATCTGAATAAGAGCAAATAATTTCAAGTTCTTCACTAATAAAAAACCAGAGGAAAAAAGAAACAGTAAGGGAACATTTTCAGAAATTGGATTTTCATTATCTGCAGTAACACAGGAAGCTTATCTATTGTGAAGAAAGCAAGTCTGATTCTAATGTGGAATAAATATTTGCATGATAATAAGGTAATGTATTTTAGATTAAGTCAATGTATTGCTCACAAAGAAAGAGAAACAGCTGTGGCCATCCTTGGGAAAATGTGACCTTCTGGATGTGACTTTGTGCATGTCTCAGGACTCTACTGCTACGTTTCTCTGAAAGTACATTTACATTTACATTTACTGTTACAGTGCAGTTACCATCGACTACAGACTCACGCCCAGACTCTGAGGGTGGCAGAACAGGGATGCAAGAGCTGCTAAAAAGCTTTGATCTTCAGGAATAAGTTAGGAGTCTGAAGAGGAGAACACAAATTATGCTTGTCTGCCTCACTGTGTTTTATTACTAACTCTTAAGACCTTAAAATTAAAAGGGTTTATGAAGCACCAATTGTATAAATGCATCGACCAAAGGGTTTTATTACAGAAATTATTCATTTACATCCCAAAATGAACTAGGTGGTGAACTTTCAAAGATCTCTTTCTTTTCAAATGTGACTAAAATGTGCCAAGGCAGTGGTGAATTGTATTGGTTCTACAGCAGTGGAATTAAAGGGAACAATGTCCTGCACTGATAGCACTGATCCATTATTGGTATAAATATTGATTGCTAAAGTTGAGGGGTTTACAAAACAAAACAGCTGCATCCTCAGCTACTGTAAATCAGTTCAGGGATGTTTATGGAACTAAACATGGTTTACAGCAGAGGAAGGTTTGGATATCGTTCCTTAAATAATAAACCTTATTTTCTTAGGAGAGAAAAAAATCATCCCCTAAAATCTTGAAGATGAATGTATTTAAAAGGATCACTGATTCAGATTTCTCCCAGGACTTAAGAAGTACAAGTCTTTTTAAGGACTACTTTGAACTACTTTTGATGTGCTCCCGCTGGTCCAGGACAGATGGTTTACACTGCACAGCCAGAAATAATTTGTGGTGCACCATGTACCCTAAGTTCTATATAAACAGCCTCTAAACAAGTGCCAATTATCTAGAAGTATGAGATTGTGCATGGGATCAGAGCACTTACCCTATCCAGCCAAAACCCCCCATATTACCTACAGTCCAGAAATCAGGAATAGTTGTTCACATGTCCCATTTTATGAATCAGCCAGAAAATGAAGGCATCAGCCTTAGCATTCTCAGAACTTAGATGGGCAAAATATCCAAACATAAAGCAAAACAAAAGTCCTAGCCAGTGAATGAATTTTAGTGGGTTAATCAAAAGCAAATTTAAAACTGGAGATGAAATTACGTCTCTGTTGTGTTGAATGGAAATGGTACCACAGATTCTTGTAGTCCTACATTTAGAAATCAGCTCCCTTGCATGGAAGCATCAGATTTCTAGGCATGCCATGGAAGACTGTCTGTGAAAAATGGTGGGATTTCCAACACAAGAGTTGGATTTTACAGTATGTGATTGGGCTATATATGGAAAAATATGCCCACAGTCTGCACTAAGTGGACAAGAGGATTCTTATAATAACTACAGAGTAAGTTACAGTGTATTGGGAAGAGGCTGAGAAGGAAAGTTTAATGAATTTCTTTCTCTCCCCAGAGTTCCAGGCTCTTATTTCAGCAGCTCTCTGCCACTCAGAGCCTCTCTTGGCTCGCTTGCCAGCACAAAAACTGTAAGCAATAGCCCAACTGACTTCATGCAGAAAAAGGTGAACAAAAAAATGACTGGTATGCTAAGAACTATTTTTGAATTGATTCTATAGGGCAGAAACAGACAAGGTGGTTCAACTCAGCCAGAGATGGAAAACAGAGGAGATGGGATACTGTGTATTTTCAACGGTTTAAAAGCAAACTGTAGCTTTTTCCTCTCCATTTTATTCCATTTATCTCATATCTTTTTACAAGGAGACAGTATCTTTTCCCTGTACAAGGTAATCTTCATGGTCTGGTTTTAACTGTAAAAACAGAAAGAAAAACTAAATCTGACATGTAGACACCACATTCTTAGATCAGAAAAATATATGCCAGGGGGAAAAAAATCAGTACACTGTGGCTGCATTTGGATGAAGCTATAAAGGCTTTGAAAAACAATTATACTTAATGTTTCTCATCAGTAAATCTCACCAGACTAAGGCAGAAAGTATTATCCTCCTTATTTAATGATGCAGAAATTAAAGCATGGGGACACAGGTATGCCTTGTGCAAGGTCACTGGCAGAACTAAAGAGAGAATATTGTTTTTCAGATCCCAGCAAATGAGCTTTTAACTAGGCCCACAGCTTCACAAGCTAAGCAAAACAAAACAAGATAATATAAACAAAGTCTTCGATAGTTCAGTTTTAGCGTTCACTATGAAATATCCATTAGAACTCTACTGCTAGGAATTATCCCCATGCATCGTTTGGAGAACAAAAAGAAGCCATGGCAAACTAAAGCCACCATCAAACGAATTTGTAAACATTGCATTATGGAAAAGAGGGCCACATCAATAAATAAGAATTATCTACTCAGTTCTGGTAAGTAGCTTATGAGTTGGATTTGATGGTAAATATGGTTTCAGTAAATACAGGCTACAAACTATACCCCTAATTAAGGTGTGAACTGCAGCATGAAGCATTTTCCCCATTGCCATTATCTTATCACATGAGGCATGCTCATATGTGAATTACACTAAATCTGCTCTAACTTTAGGGTTGGGATTTGTCAGCTCTCCAAGGGCGCCTGTCCAGTTCCCTCAGCCTTTAGGAAAGCAGTCTGTGTACCATTTCCTTGTAGATGTTCCACAGAAATACAGGCTTTTTTGTAAGCTCTTTGAGTCATACACTCTGAATTCCTCAGTTTTCTGGTAGTCTCCTTTTAACATCTTGACAGTTAAGACAACTATAATCTACCTTTTTTTTCCCCTTTCCCCCACCTCCACTATCTTGCAAAAAAAAAAAAAAAGAAAAGAAAAAAAACCCTACACAACACTGTTGTTAGAAATCCTTTTGATTTCTAGTAATCATAATAAATTCCTCTGAAACCTTCAGGAAAAAAACCCCAGAAAATTTGAAAGGCTTTTCCCAACCTCTATCTCCCTCTCTTTTTTCTTTTACAAGTAAGCTGAATATTATAAGGTTTTACACAGGCACTTATTAGTGTGTATGTGTTTCAAGATGGAACACATCTGAATAAAATCAGCAGCTTAGCAGAGCACAGCAGATGTGATGGGAGCAGTAAAGCTCTGGTAAAGCTTTGCTCACTTGAGTGGATCACTGAATTTCTGAAACTTCTGACTTGTTCAAGTCTCAGTTGCCTGATACTTGAGGAACTTGGCTATTTTTGAAATAAGATAAAGAAAAAACCAAAGATTTAGCTGAGCATATTCCATTTGACTTCTATAGCAAGAATACAGGAAGGAACAATCAAGAATTAAAATTTAGAAGAGATGGAATAAAGCTAAAATTCCAAGCAAAACCTCACCCTCCCAGGAGCAAGAGCTGTGATAGCCAAAATGTCACATCAGTCAAATATTACTGAAAATCTGATACTTAAGTATAAATTTGGAGTATGCTGACTTCAGATTTATGAGAACGAGAGTCGAATCTGGAAAACTCCCAAATGGTATTTTAAGTGATGGGAAAAGGACATAAGCATTTTTCTCTCCCCTCTGCCACTCACAGCTGGGGAGTTCAGTAGGATTGCTCTTACTTGGTGAGATTCCTGTCACTCGTGCCAATCCCAGGGCATCCCACAGAAGGCACTCAGGTGTAAAACTGACAAAGGTACTCTGCACCTAACACCTGAATTGCTCAGATTTGATTGTACCCTTGAATCTTTAAAAGCGTCTCTGACAGCTTTGCTTCCACATCATGTTGTATGTGCTTTTGTGATTAGAGGAAAATTTATGAAGTCATTACATTTTCACAGCTCTCAAAAAATTTTGTGTTCTTTCCAGCTGTCTGGCTAAGATGCTGGCATGTATCAAATCTGTAACAAATCCCTGGGGAGAAGGACAAAACTTTATAGCATAGGGAAAAAAAATGCCTTAACTTCAACTCCTGTGTCTCTCAGATGAGAGGATTTCAGAACTAAAATCAAGAGGTTTTAAAATAGATTCTGTCACATTATCAATGATCTCAAGGGGATTTTTTTTCCAGGCTTTTGTATGGAAATATGTCTTATCTCAAGAGGAGATAACTGCAACAGGTCTATATACATTAGCTGTGCTTTTTCCAATGCAGAGAGACTTTTTAGAAAGGCTGCTCTGCCTCCTACTCAGAAGATAACTGGTGCCCAACAGTTCTGGCTCTGGAGAGCAATGCAAGGGCGAGAAGAGAAGAGACAAGGCAAGAAGAGGGCAAGACACAGGGCAAGAAGAGAAGACACAAGGAACCTGTGTCTTCAAGACACAAATCCACACTTGTTCTGTCCCCACAAAGAGCTCTGATGTCATTATATTGCAGTAACTTTCTTGTGCTGATGTAATTTGTTATATTGCAAATATGTACTTGCATTACCTTGACTTCCTTCTTAATAAGATCAACCACAATGTTTTGTGTTTCTCTTGTTTTGTACGTAGCAACATACACTGATCAGAACAGTTTGCTGAGAAGTTATTTTGTACAAAGGACCTTAGAAGTTAAAAGTCTATGGCACTAAATGCACCAATGGTTAATTCATTTCATTTTGAAGGATAGAAATAAGAACCATTCAGAAATACTGCAAATAGCTCTGCTCCTCCAAACTTCACCTTGTTTACTTTCTCAGTGCACAACCAGTGCTAATGTAGCTGTGTGCACACAGGGTAACAGCCAGAGATGAGGACAAATCCTGAACACCTCAGTCTATCCTAAAGGATAATGGCCTCTAATTTCATCCCTCCAAAGGGTTAACAGCATGTCACAAAATCTGCTGCTCTATTCACAGGGGTGTTCTCTGTGTTTATGATCTCAAGAAGAAAGACACTTTCATGATGTCCTGTTTTTCAAACTTCACTCCAACTCTTGAGCCTATTTGGTCTTGAGAATGACTGCATCTCCGACTGCCACTCCAACATTTCTTTCATTAAAACGATCTATTCATCTGTATTCATAAACATGTCAATCTACTGGTTCAAAAAATCCAACCAACCCTTCAAGAACAAAAAAAAACAACAACAAAAACCTTCTCCCTAATCCACCTCCCTCATTAGCTAGGATTAAAAACCTTAGTCAAATGATTGGCCTTGTGCCCAGAAAAGCTATGAGATCAATAATCCAAACAGACTTAATAATCCTCTTAGAAAAGAATAACTTTTGTACTTCTCCTATGGAACACTTTGAAAAAGTGATGGGAAATACACAAGAAGTGTCACATCATCTGCATAAGTTAATTTATCTGTTATTTTGAAGTTGTACAGTTGGAGGAGGTCTTTGGGAAATAGGGTTTGTTTTTTTTTTTCTTCTCTGTTAAATGGCATTTATTGTCTGCAAAAACAGTAATATGAAAAATCACAAACTGTATCAGTGATTAGCCTGTAGAGCCTTAGAAGTTTCATTAACATTTCCAGTATCTCATTTCACTCATGAGCAGTTTAAAATTATTGTCTTCCTAGACAAGCTCAGTATTCTATAAGACCTTTATTTAGGCAATTCAACTTGTTGATATCCTTATTTTGACACTACTAATTACAGCTTCAAACCTTTTAAAAGTGCAACTTTTATTTTACAAACTCAAGTGTTGGTGGGAAGAGAAAGGAGACCAAACAAAACCCTACTGTATAGTTCTCTATCAGCACAATGTGGTGTTATAATAAGTCAGTGCATTTGACCAATTTAAACTCCACAGGGAGTTCCACTTCTCCCTTGGACAGAAGGAAAATGCCTTGGAGTAGAGAGTGGGAAATACTCAGCAGAGCATGGATGTTGCATGTGAGGGTGCTAGAAAATGTTCAGGCTGGGCTGGCTGCAGCTGTGTGGGAATCAGCTTCTATCAGTACTCCTTATCTATCCTCTCTGCACTTCCTGGAAGAAAGAAGACACATCCGTAGCCCAGTTCATGCCTTGTGGTATGAGGGGAAATAAATCACCTCTGAATGGCCTGTTAAGAGATGCTACACAACCAGTCTGAGTTTAAAATTATAGTAGCTAATTTTGGCAAGATTAACTCATGCTGGAGAAAACTTACCAAAATTACAGCAAAGAGTGATGCGATGCCAGTGGCTCCAGCAAGCTCATCCATTTGCTCTTGCTCAGAAATGCTGCTTGCACAGAGAGGCTGTGCCATCTGCCCCAGGCTGGCATGCAGGGAATCCTGTGTGGAAGCTGAAATGCTCTGTGTTTTTAGGCTTCTCTTCTCTGCTCAATGAGTGGAAGAGGGAACAGCTATGCAGACCTTCCTCCAGCAGAGCAGAGCCCCCAGGAAAACTACTGGGATCAGGCATCTCATTTCACACAGGGCTACTCAGCAGTGTCAGGGCAGGAGGAGGTAAGGACTGAGCTCTCAGTGGAGCAGGAACATCAGTTCCCCTCAAAGCTGAAACAGGTCCTTCAGAGCTTGCTAGGGAAGGAAAGGAAAGCCTGTAGGGACAGATGCAAGCAGAAAGACTGGGGCATTACATGGTGATGGCTTTGGAAGCAGATAACAGAGGTGAGGTAGGGGCTGAGCAGATGCTGGAGCCCAAAAGGGTAAAATCCGATGGAAGACAGAGACTGCAGAAAGGAAAAATCACCACTGGGCACGTGGAGTGGCTTTGCAGCAAGCTTGAGAACACAAAGTTCCAAAATATGACATTTTTTCTGTGAGGAAAAAAGGGAAGTATGTTGATAAAATTTATCTAATGCTTACCCAGAAAGGTCTCTTAAAAAAAAAAAAAAAAAGTATTAATGCTTTGGAAGCACAGTGCTCCTTATTTTCACTCGAAATAACTGCTTAGTTTCAACAGTGGTTCAGTCTGCACTGTTACTGTTTCTGCACTGTTCCTGTAAAGGTCATTAAGACCACTTTCACAAAAGAAAACTTATGAAGAAAGAAAACTATTTGTCTCCCATTATCCTGAGGGGAAAAAAAAAAACCAGTTTTGCTAACCTGGTTACATAATTTTCACAGTTCAACTTTTCAAACTGTGAAAGAAAATTTTTTTCGGACTCATTATCAAGCCACCACTCAGGCAAGCAGTTCTCCCCTAATAAGCAGCAGCTTCCAGGGCAGCACAGCTGAAGAAATGTGGAGACCTTCTAAACAGCAGCTGCGGACACACTTTCCCTGTTAAACAAATCTCTTTAACTGAAAAAAATCTTCGCTTTCACCTAGACACTCTATGAAGAGAATTGCTTAATAGATGTCAGCTGAAGGGTATAAAAACAAACCTAAAAGATCTACAGCAATAATAATTTTTAAGCGGTGATGCTAAATAAAACCTCGTCATTAAATAAGTTCCACTAGGAAAGCTAAGGAAATGTAATGCAACCGCAACATCTTTAAAGTATGGCTGTGCTACCAAAACAAACATCAAAGTACTGAGACTGAAGCAGTAACACCAAACAATATACAGTTACTAAAAGAATCAATTCCTTATCTCTGTTGTTGGCAAACACCAGAATACTGAAAACACTTCTGTTGGAAAAATTAGCTTTTTTTTTCTGAGGAAAAAAACCTTTGTAATTGGTTCTGGTTCACTGGAGAATAATAAATCATAATACCCTAGCTGCTGCCAGATGTAACATGGTACTTGTTCTGCAGGAAACACTAAAATCATGCCTGGAAAGAGTTAATAACTTCACTTTAAAATAATACTTTATGCTTTTCTCGGTGTTTCAGTAATAAATGCTTTTAATTACCCAGGGGAAGGAGATGTAATAAGACAATCAGTACTGGAAGCTTTCAAGCAAGTACCTTGTTCAAAGATGGATGCTAGTCCAGTCAAAGGTTCCAAGTGCAACTAAAGTGATACCATTTCACCTCCTCCTTGATGTGAGACCATTTTGAAGACTGATTCTTCAGTAGTTCATTGCAACACTTCAATTTTAAACCTGATCTAATGAGCAGCCATAGATGCTATGGACTCTAAACATAAAGAACTGACAAGTTAGCATATTAATGTACTCAGATGTCACATAAATCATTAGAAGACATTTTACTGAGTGACTCAGATATCTGGCAATACACATGCAAAGCCTCTTTAGCTCTTAAATAAAAAGCAACTTCCGCTTGGCAAAGTCCTCATTAGAACAACATTGATTGTAGTTATTTATAGCTTAAATGCTATTGCTGAAATTTCTCTAAGTTGTAGATACTGTATTATTAACTATAGTAAAGCTCTAAAAATCAGTCAGCAGAGGCCACTTCAATCGCTGCATGATAATAAAGGATTATTATGTGCAGTAACCTATTTATGAAAAGGAAACAGTGTGCTTCTTTCAGACCCCATCAATTGCTTTAATAAGGAATTGAAAAGCCTGGCCTACTTTATATGCAGATCACCATCCCAGTTGCATAAGGATTTAGAACAGACAAAACAAAACTGGTTTTGTCGTAAATAAGGGCTGTTTGTTTAAATTGCACAATAATGTTTGCATCTAAAAATTATTTAAAACCTAATAAGGCTTAATAAAGTTTGACTGTATACTTGTTCATAAGAATGGTTTCAATATTCTCCATGAAGGAAAAGTAAATTGAAGGTGATAACATAAAGCTTGAAGCAAAACAGGCCTGAGTTAATGGGAAGGGAGAAGACTCACAGCATTTGTTCACTGACGGGCTTAAGAAAACCAGTGTTGAGAATGGAATTCAACTTAAATTATTTTATAAAATTTAAGACAGTGAACTTAATGGTAGTTTCCTCTAACAGATTAGAATTACTGCAGTATTACTTCTGCTTTAGAGACAGAAAGCACAGACACAGACATAATTCAGACGACAAAAAGTTAGTGTGATGCACATACTGATTTCAGCTACCTTGGTTTGGAGGACTCCAGAGTCCTGGGTTCAAATTATACCTTTGGCATTGGTTCATTTGCCTGTATGTTAATAAATTTAATGAGGTGTGGGATGACCCCTGCTGGTGTCCCTGCTCATGAAAAAAACATGTATCTGGCAGGAAGAGGACATGCTAATTTCAGTCCAAAAAGTTACAAATATAAACTCTTCCATAAAATGTATAAAAATACCTAATCCGATGCATAAAATATTATGAGTAATGTTCTGTTAAGTATGAAAATAATTCTTAAGCCATTGAACATTACTGTGTTAGAGCTGCAACGCAATGTATTAAGAAGGACATTAATTGTTCAGTTCACTATGACATTGTGTTAAACATCTTTTATTAATGAGCTGTTATTCCCGGCTGAGGCATTTGATAACCTCTAGTCCATTGCTAAATCCTCTCAGTTGATTTCAGTGAATCGCTCTAAACAAACCTAGAGGGAAAAAATACCCCAATAATTTACATTTGAGTCTGTAAGGTCCTAGAACTAGAGTCATTTAAAGAAGGGCAGCTTTCCTATAAAACAAACCTTTTGATTTAATGCAGCTGACATACAGATCTATTTTACAATTTTTTTTTTAATTTCAAAAATACAACACATTAAAATAGGTTCAATTTATCAAAGCTAAGAGCAACAATTAAGTAATGTACTTAAAGTGCAAAGGCACTTTAACACAAAAAAGTGACGCCCAGTGGCTATAGTTGGTAATTGAAATAGCAGTACTGTATATTATTATTTACAAAAGAAAGTCATAGTCCAGGAAAAAAGATCTTTGGAGATCTTCTACATAATACATTAAGCTTCCACTTTGAAATTAAAAGGAAAAAAAAATGAAAAACAGAAAACCCAAAGACCCCCTTCCTCATTTCCTTCAAAATCAAAAAGAATTATGCAAGATCTATTACAGAAAGATACATTTGCAATGACAGCTCCTAGAGAAGGTTCAAAAAGAGAGAGAAATAGAAATAAATTAAAGGGAACTTTGCAAAAGCAACACCACATCCCTGCTATGCTGCAAGGGCTCCTTTTCTCTCTCACTCCCTCTCCGATTTAAAAAAGTGGAAATGTTGGGAATGCAACAGATGACATCAGTATTGAGTTCAGACTCAAAGAAAAGTGATGCTGAGCTCATTTAAAAAATTTCCTTTGTCTCCCACCTCCCCCCTCACAGCTGACTGATTGCAGTTTGTTTTTCCAGAACTTCGAGGTAGTCTGGTTCTGTTTGTAGCTTTCCTTGGAGTAAAGGATGCTCAGGTTTAGACTGTTCTGCAAAATATTTCCTGGGAGTTCCATATAAAACAGTTTTATTTATCCTGTCCTGGTTTTGGCGTCTGGATTCATATGAAGGGGCAAACTGCCTCTTGGGTAAGGTACAAAAGTTATAATGAACTAATCCTCCGGTGGGGAGTTCCTTGACCCTTTCTGCAATATTTTGATACAGCAGCTCTGGTTCCCTTGGCGAGGACTGCTTTTCCAGTAATTCGGCTGCACTGATGGTAAATGCAAGACTGGTGGGATCTTCTTTTTTGTGGTCAAGACTGCTATAGCTAAACTCATGGAGATTCCTGTAATAGGCAACTGGATCCCCTTCCTTTTGCATGTAGATTGGGTTTTGGCACATCTGTCCAACAGGAGGGGGAATGTAGTTATAAACATGTCCTTCAGTTTTATCATGGGTCTCTGTGTTGTAAGACCCATACTGGAGCTGAAATGAACTTATATCTACGTTGTTGGCACTGCTGGGCATGCTCTGCACCCCCTTCCGGCGCTTAAGAACGAAGACAAACAGACCTGCCCCAAAACAAACAGACAAAATAAACACAACCAGCAAGCCTAAAATTAGGACAGACAGCGGAACTTCAGTGTGTAATTCTGGGTAGGAGCTGGGTGAGACACCAAGATGAGGGGTATCCGTGTTCTGGTTCATGGAGAGGACAGAAGAATCTGACAAGTTGGGGTTCTCTGGGCAGATGGCTTCTTTGCTCAGGAATTTCAGATGCTCTCCAGAGTGCTTGGTGGGAGACTCGCATATTACTTCATTGATAACTACAGGGGGATTTGACTGCTGGTTGTTCTGGTCGGTGACTTTCTCTATCCAGTTCCTTAGCCCCAGGATGTCACATGTGCAGTCCCAAGGGTTCTCTTGGAGGTCTATCTGAATTAGAGCTGAGAGCTGGTCCAAGACTCCTCTCACAGGCAGGTGGGAGAAATGGTTGTTTCTAAGGTTGAGCCTGGTGAGGGAAGTGCCGCCAAAGACATTGTCAGGCAAGGATCTGAGCAGGTTGTTATTGAGAAACAACAGATGAAGATTACTCAGAGCATCAAATGTGCGTGGCAGGATCTCCTTAATGACATTATACTCTAGGTAGAGATACTGCAAGCTGTGCAGCCCTTCGAACATGGACCGGTACAGAACCTCAAGGTAGTTGCCATTAAGATAAAGTCTGCGTAAACTTGTGAGGTTTGTAAAGGCACCTTCTTGTATCACTGCAATTCTGTTATTTCCTAGATGTAGCAAATCCAGAGAGCTGTACTCTGTGAGATCGGTTCTATAAATGACTTGCAGATAGTTACTGGTAAGGTAAAGTTTCTTTGGACTGGTTGGCCTGGGGTGGAGATCGGAGATGTTACTTATCTTTTTCTCTTGGCAGTTAACATTTAGGCCATTGTCTGAGCTCTGGGACGTACAGATGCAGCCAGCTGGGCAGGTGATGGGCACAGGAGACTTTGTCTGGTAAACCATGATAGGTCCAAATATTTGTCTGTCTTTTGACACAGAAACACGGGGGGTGGGGCGGTTCCTAGTTTTGGGTGGCCGGCTGGCTTTTGGGGCTCTGGTGGGATTGATAGCAGAATTGGCTGTGGGCGAGAGCCTCGAGATGTGCGGGTCTGAGAGGACAGGGTGTTTTTCCCTCTGGTTTGAATCACTGGAGCTTTTCCTAGGGCAGAGATCTTGCCTGGTGAGCTGGGTCACATCTTTTCCATGAAGCCTGAAGGGGGTCTCACAGACTATCTCACCCACAAACACGGTGATGGTGTCTAGCCAGGCCTTGAGTGGCAGCAAGTCGCAGGTGCAGTTCCAAGGGTTTTCCTCCAGCTGGATTTCCATGATGCCTCCAATGTGCTCCAGCACACCAGCAAAAGGCATCATCTTCAGCCGGTTCCCCCGCAGATCCAGGTGAGTGAGGAGCACAAAGCGGAAGACATTGCTGGGCAGGGACAGCAGGAGGTTGTCATTGAGAATCAGCACCTTGAGCTTGTTCAGCTTGCTGAATGCCCCCGCTTCAATGGCACTGATGTAATTGTAGTCAGCCTGCAGGTACTCCAGACTCTCCAAGCCCAAGAAAGTGTCTTCTTTCAGCACTTCCAGCTTGTTGTTGTTGAGGTGCAGCCTCTTGAGGGTGCGGAGGCCACTGAAGGCCCCTGTGCGGATCTCCTGCATGTCGTTGTTGCCCAGGTGCAGGGTCACGGCATTGGAATAGTTGACGAACTCATTGGGGAACAGGCGGGTCAGTGCATTCCCATTGAGAAACAGCTGGTAGATCTTGGACGGGGGCGGCAGAAGGAGGCTGACGGTTGTAAATCCCTTGTTTTCACAATTAATGTTCAGCACGTTCTCCTTCTCCTCACAAGGGCAGCGGCTCTTGCTGCAAATGTCTTTGGCAGGTTTGCGACTCTCTGTCCACGAGATCCCAGCCACTGTTAACAAACTGAGCAACCAAACACCCTTCAGCATCTTTATGCGCCGTCGATCCCCGCTTTGGTACCTACAGTCAAACCTTTCGAGACAGGTAAGGAAAGAAAGAAGAAATCCCCAGTGAAAACGGCCGGGAGCAGAGGCTGCAAGGGGAGAGCGAAAGCAGATCCGAAGGCTGCGGGGGAAGGG
>VXAC01005614.1:12128-39160 GCA_013399225.1 Rhipidura dahli | reverse complement strand
TGCTCATCGCGGGAGCGCTCTGACAGCACCTGCAGGACAGCGCGGGCACTCGGAGTCGGGAAGGGGAATAAGGTAACAAGCGGATTTACCTGGGTCCGGAGAATTTTTGGCCCCAAGTCCCTAAATCCGTGTCCTCAAGATCGAGAGCAAGTCAAGCAGCTTCTTCGGCACAAGCCATCCGGCAAGCGCGCACGCACCGCACACACATGCACCCCGCACACAGTCACACCGCACAGACAGCCGCACTGCCCGCACACATCCTCCACATACGCCACAGACACACACACATCACACACATGCACAGCCTGGCTCTCGGAGCAGCGGTGCTGCAAATCCCGGATCTGGCATCAACATCGATCCCCCGCTCCCGCTGGAGCAGCCCCCTTCCCAAATTGCCGTACCGAGCTCTGCCCAGCACGTTGGTGTTCTACACGTTCAGGGAAGTTCAACACCTTCCACCAAAGCGGGCTGTCAGACAGCGGCAGTCCCAAGCCTGAATCCCTACACCCTCTGGAATGCTCCCCCGAATGCTGAGCAGCCAGATCTAACCACGTCCATCGAACACCATCATTCCCACGGGCTGGATTAGTCCCACGGCCCCATTGCAATGTTGTGGTGTAGCATTTGGATGCCTTTAAAAAGAACAAGATGTTGGATGTGGGTTATTGTGACTTTGCTTAAGCTCCATGCCCTGGGCACAGATCTGTGTGATGGAAAAGGATGGCTGCTCTTGATTTCTATCTGAAAGGTAAAACTTTGGGTTCATACTGTGGGGAGGAAATAAAAATGCACTCCACAGGGAATCTTTAAAGTGCTAGCAGGACAGGGTGCATCTTTGCCAGATTCTTATAGGGAACTATACACACTTAGTCTCCATAATGTAAAGGTTTGCTGCCAAAAGAGTTCTGGGCTTGGCAAAAGTGGTACTGTCATCTCATGGTATTCTTTAGCCATTATGTATCAGAGCCCACATTTTAGGAGCAGCAGAAATGTACTGTCTATTCTTATCTCTCTTCTCGAGGCTGGAAAAGGTAACATCCTGCAGCAGCCAGCACAGATGCCTTTGCAGTGGTCCTGGGCAGGAATAGTGCTGGAGTTTGCATTTGGGATTGAAGCAGTTGCAGCTTCCCTATCTAAAATTTGGAGAGGTTTAAGAAAGAGCAGGGAGCATCCCACACAGGAGCACACTTTTGGTGTGGTGCTGTGTGAATTTCAACAAGACTGTGATTCTGAAATGCACTCAGAACTGCTCCATCCCAGCTCTCTTTATCCAGCTGAATTCAGGAGCAAAAATTGCTAAAATCAGGAAAGACGTGTAGCAGATCTGTCGTTTTACAACACTAATACACCAGCAGCGAGATTATTATTTTGTTAGATTTTTTGCTTGTTTTCTGCTTTAAACATGAGGATATGGTGTTTGGGGAGCAAAATTGGACTAGTTACAGACTGTAGCAAATCCTGTTTTCAGCTCTTTCTAACACATTCTGGGGGCACGAAACTAAAAAGAGAAGGTAAAAAGAGACCCAGGTTGATTTTCTTTGTTTTATTTTTTCCAGAAGGGAGCATATTCACACACACCTGCCCACACTGACACTGCACAGAGGCACATGGAGGCTCCTGTAACCTCCCTTCATCACATCTCACCTGAGCAGCCCAGCACTGTGCTGCCAGCTCTCACAGGGCTCGCTCCAACACACAGCAAAAGTGAAGGCACAAGTAAGTCCAGTGCATTTTTCCCTTGTCTCATGGTGTGCATTTGTTTTGTGTGCATGAGCTTCAGTCAGGTGCACCTTTCTGGTGAGCAATCCTGGAATTGGCTGATGAGGCAACACACACTGTCCCACTTGCTTGTGTTTACTAATACGTAGGTAATGTGTTTGTGGCACTGTTGATGCTGCCTTGGAAGGGAAAGCGTACCCATGGCATGCCTCAGCAGTAATTACCAGATTCATGTGGGATGGAAGGAACAGCATGTTAGGGGATTGCAACAGTAATAAGACACAGAGATGATACTGATTATATTACACTGCAAATGCATGCATATAATAACCATGGTTGTAGGAGGAGGAACAGGGATTAAAAAAAAAAAATAGCTTCAGCTTTTTATTTAGGAACAAAGTCCTGATTTCTCAGCATGCCTGAAGTGTTTTATAATCCCCTCAATTAAAAACAGAGTATAAAAGAACAGCTTTTTTCCTTCACCTGTTTTACTGTCTTTTTATTTTGCGTGTTGAGTACAGGAACATTTCCAGTTTGTGAGTATCTGGGAGCCTCCAGGAATGGAAGGCCAGGAGGCAGGTTGGTAGAGCAGCCCATGAGTGCTTGGGGAAACTCAGGGTTATGCCTGATTTGTAAGCGTTTTGAAGGTCCCAAATATTTAGCTGTGTTCCCTTATCCTCCTTTTTGTGCAAAGTTATGAAGACTGAGAACACGTTCATAGATTATGAGGCTTAATAGAACCATTGTGGCTTTTGGATCTTGCATAACCCAAACCATCAGTTAAACTGGAATTAATTCCTGTCCAAACTAGATCATACTTCACAGGAAAAGGAAAAGAAACCAAATAAAAGATCCAGGCATATTTTAGCAATTGCCTGTGGTGAAAATCTGCCATCATGTTTGGTGAATTGTTCCAATAGGTTTCATCCCCCACAGGTGAAAAATTGGGCTTTCTCTAGAACTCTGCATCTAACTGTCTTCAGTCTGAAATGTTTATCCTTGTAACATCCTTGTCTGCTGGCTTAAGAGCCCTTAATTATCCCATACCTGTTTCCCATGGGGACACTCCCAGACTGCTGCAGAGCAAGTATGAACTGAATACTTGTGTGGTGCCAGCCTTAACCCACTTCAAATAGTCTGCTAGTCATATGCTGCTCTGTACACCAGTGCAGCTCTTGGCTCCTGCATGGTCCTGAAGCCACCACTTTATCTCTCTGCTGGCAGGGGGAAAAAAAGCCAGACCACAGCATGAAGCATAAGCACATAAAATTTGGCACAGATCATTACCCTTCCTGCCTAGTGCACATCATGCTGTTGTCCTTCTGCGAGAGTAAATATCAAGGAGTAGAAAAAGTCTGGAAAAATGTGGAGATAATTTTCTTTCTTCACACTGTATCTGCAGGTGGATGCTAAACACTGCTTATACATCTTTACCTATCAGTTTTTCTGGGTTTGCTTCTCTGTATATAAATGTAGGAACAAACACATCCACCAAATCTTATGTAACAAAGGAATGTAGGCAGCAAGAAACAAAGCAAAACTCTGCAAATTGGATGGAGGGCAGGATATAAATTTTACTGATCATTAGAATCTATTAAGGTAGCCTGGACTCTGCTGGCAAGTAAAGAAGGGTTTAGTCATATAGTATAAGTAGATACCAGTATTGATTTCTGTGAACACAGCATGATGGCTGATGTAGTAAAATAATGGGAATTTGTAAATTTAGATATTTACTGATCTCATATGTTCCTCATCCTGTAATCCTGAACTGCATATGAGATGCTTACTCCATGTAAACTTTTAGGGTTCTGGGATAATCATCACTGCTCTTCAACAAATACCCTGTATTCTTGCTTTCTCTGTGTGTGTCTCTTTGTAGCTGGAGATATTCTACTTCCATAAATATGTACAGTTTGGGGGTCTTTCCTATACTGTAAAGTGGATTTTTGAGTCTCACTTAAAAGGAATTCTTGAGAAAATAAACAGTTTCCAGATTTAACATTGGACAGTAGGCAAAATAATCGTTACTTGTAATCCATGGTTTTATCTCATCCAGCAGCACTGGGATGTGCTGTAAAGGACAAGGATGAAAGAGGAGTCTCTGGTTTCCACTTTCTTTGGGCAAGAAATGAGGAGGGGATGGTGAAGGTCAGTGTGAAAGACAGGGAGGAAGGAGGTGGCAGACTGTGCCCTCCGTGGCCCTGTGTCCATCCCTGCTCCTGGGGGCAGTCCAGCAACAGCCAAAGGGAGCGACACATACTGAGGCTGAGGAGGGAGACCTTTGGGATGAAGCCTCAGTGGGAGGAGAGCTGCTGGATGAGCCAGTTTGAGGGCAGATGGGCACTCCGGAGTGGGTGGGCTGGGCTGCCTTTTGCTGGCAATCAGTAGTTGCCTGTGCCATCAACTGTAAGGAATTCCTCTGGTTTCCAGATGTGCTTTTTAGCTCCCTCTCTCCCAACCATTCAAATGTATGGAGAGCTGGCCTGCTTCAGAATATTGTTGACTGACACTTCATGACTACCTAATGTATAAATGAAATAAATGAATGGGCTGTGACTTAAAATCAGCTGGTAGAAAGCATACCTCAGCTCAGGTTTTGCTTCCTGCAAGGTCTCAGACCCTGGCCAAGGTTACACATTTTTGAGACCTGTTATTTAACTGCAACATGATTTTTTTGCAAGGAGATTTCATCATGATTTGTTTCAGTATATCTGGGGTAATCTGTTCTATAAAAGCACAGTGTGATTCTACCCTGGTGGTACAAACTGCAGCAGTAGAACTACCAGTTTCTGATGTTTTGTATCATTAATCCCGACTGTCTTAAGAAAAGAATTTAGTGTGTTATAATGGCAGTAATATTGGTTTCAGCAGGAAATATGATAGAGAAGCTGTCTGTCAGAAAGCATCCCAGGTAGCCTGAGCTTTGGGGATACTCACCAAATACTCTGTTTTGGACAGACTCACCACTGTGTAATTAAGAACTGATCATTAGTTTAGACATAGCCCATTTTTATGTCTTTCTTGCCTAGAAAAACAAATACCCACTCCCCTACTACACTCACTCACACCTTTTATCATAGGACCCAGCAAAGTGCTGTGAGACAATTAATATTTATGGGTGTCTTCATCCTGTTCAGAAAAGTAGTATGTCTGTTCCAAAGCCCTTTGGTGTCAGTGGAAGGACTCTGACTGATTTCAGTGGGATTTGGATCAGATCTTTGAACAAATGCTTAGCTTCAAAGTCTACACTTAGGTTTTATTGAGTGGTTTAAATATTTTTTGGAAGTGCTTTGTTTCATCATGTTGATGAGTCTTTTTCTGTGGTAGGAACAATGAGATGAATCTTCCTGATGATAGATATCCTGTCATTGAATCAATCTAGGCAGTGCTGGGCAACAAGATCAAAAAAAAAGAGAAGTGTGGGGTTTTTTTCTCCATCCATAAAGCAACAATGGATCTATTATTTATTGTGTTTCAAAAGTGTGAATGTCTACAGTAATTTCTACCACTACCACTCTTACAATTTTTCAGATTTCCTCAGAGTCGTAATCCATGTGTTACATACTGCGAATGTTTTTAACTGGAAATGTCCCATCAGGCAAGCACAAGTGCACACAAGTGATTGTAGTCATTTGGAGAGCCTTGTTTGAATTATTGTGTCTTCTTGCCTTACTTCAGTGGACAGGGGGCTCTTATTTGCATAATGCAGTTGATGTATGGGTATGATGAATGTTCACTGTTGAAAATCTCGTGAGCTTATGTGAGAAGTTTCTTCCCTTTAGTTTTAAGTAGTAAAAGAAACATAATGAAATCTCTCCTTATCATTATTTTTATGGCAGTGAAGTTGAAAGAATACAAATTCCACTGTGCTAATGACATATCTATAAATATGTGAGGAGCAGGAGCAATGGGTGAAATTCAGTCCTTGGCAGAGGGCCAGTCTAGAGTGATTCATCATGAAAGCCCCCAGTTAAGATCTCAAAACAGGGCTTAAGTGAGACTTCAGTGCCTTGCGCCTTGAGCTGGCTTTCTGCAATGGTGGGAGAAAGTTCCTCCAAATGAATTATTCATCATAAATAATACATTCTATTAGTTTAGCCTATTTTTCTTGACTCCTTGAATGTATTTAATTGAAATTACTCACCAAATAATTTCTATGAATAATCATGGCTTGAGGATTATTTTTGAGCAGTTCACGGTGAGCATTTCATATTCCACATTCAGAATGAGAGCTGTGTCATTGAGTTGTCATTATGCACAGAGGTCACATAGTTCTGGTTTTGCTTCAGAAAAAAAATGAGAGGAGTAGAAAAGAAACAGCATTTTTTTCAGACTCCATGTGTTCCCTAAAACTCCTTCCTTTCAGTTCGTTCCATGAGATGTTTGTGAATAGTTGCCAACTGAAGAAAAAATTGGGTAATCATTGGCTTTTATGTTTTTCACCTGGTTTCTAAGAGGAATGTAATGGTGCATGTGCACCGGGTGTGTGCATGTCTGGCTGTCTGTCAAGGTCCCTCCCTTCACAAAAGTGTTGATCCAGATCTAGTGAATGGTGGTGCTTTTCGAAAATTTAGTTTCCCACTTCTTCAGTGGATAAGTGACTGAGAGTTGCCTCAAGAGGGTGGAAGGTTTCAGCCTGGCCTCACTGCCCGGGGTCTGGCTGAGATGGAGCTTATTTCCCTGTCGCTGTTGCAACGCGGATGGGTAGAAAAACAACACAAAGTCCAGGGTCAGGTATCAATGGCAGCAAGCCATTTAATGTGGTTTTTTTTTCCCCAGGGCTTTTATATGTTAGGTCACAAAAAGTGAGTTAAATGGCATAAGGAAATTGGTCCTCTGGCCATCCACCACTTGAGGGGATTGGCCAAATTCTAAGCGATCCATTCTCAAATATTTTGCTAGTTAGAGCCATAACAATCTGGCAAAACAATCTGCAGGTGCATTTACAAAACAGTAACATTGTTTTAGATAGCTTGCATGGGAAAGACAGAGCTCTCACACAATGCTAGAGAGATGAAGAACCTCCCCACTGAAGCTTTTTCAGTATCCATATTTCTGTATCCATATCCACTGCAGCCCCCACAGTGCTGGGCTGGGCCCTGGCAGCCAGAGGGGGGTGGATAATTCACCAGTGGTTTGGCTGCTGCTGAGCTGCAGGGCTGCCTCACCAGCATTCTCCCCTCACCGGTGGGCTGGGGAAGAGGAAGGGCTTGGGAGAGCACACAGCCAGGGCAGCTGACCCCAGCTGGCCAAAGGGATATTCCAGACCTCATGCTGTCTGCTCAGCACTAAAAGCTAAGAGAAGGAGATGACACTTGTTACAAGGATGTTTGTTTTCTGGAGCAACTTCTAATGAAGACCTACCTCCCAGGAAGTGGCTGGACAACACCTGCTAAGAATAAATCTTTTTTCCTTTGCTTCCACATGTAGCCTGTCGCTTTGCTTTTTTAAACTGCCATTATCTTAACCCACAAGTTTTACCAAGGATAAAAAAAGTTAATTCTCTGACAGTTAAATGCTTCAATTTTTGACTAAAGAAAAACATTCCCTGCTTTCCTGCAGTCTTTTCTACATCACTCTAGCCAAAGACTTTGCTGTCTCTGAGCAGTAATCATTTACCTGAAAAATACCCTATAATATTTGTCTTGTGGAGGCTGGTTGTACAGATGCTGACTTTGAAGCATGATGTATAACTGCAGGTGGTGTGGAAAGAAATTGATGAGACAATTAGAACTTGTGAGAATGGTGGTTGCATTAATATGCTGGGGAGAATCACTTATAAAGTATTTCAAACTCCACAGAAACCTTAAAATTTATTTGGCATCTGAAGTAGCTCCCTGAGTTGTTATTGCACAATGCACAATACAAACATATATAAAATCCCGACCTAGACTTCAGCCACAGACAAATCTCCCTTTGGCTTCATGGGGACAGGATTCCAGCTGATTTCTACCCTTGGAGTTACACACAAACACAATAATTTTGAGCATCTAGTAGGACATTTTATGCTGAGGTGTAGGTGCTTGGGTAGAAAACAGGCATACTCAAAACTCCTCTGCAATTGAAAGTGGTCAAACTCTGATGGTGCTTAAAACTGCTTGATGTCTCAAATTTTTGCAGTACAGTTTACCTGGCCTTGAAGTTGCTTTTCTGGCTGTCCTCAGAACCATCTTTGGCTTGATAGACTCATTCCAAAGCAAATCAGAAACGTGCCAAACATGCACATTAACTGAAAGGGCAGGAGGAAGGGAAGGAATTAGTTAGGACAACACCTCTGCTTTCTATTGCAGTCCTTGTGGTCTGAAGGCTGAAGATATTTAGTCATCTGCTTTCCAGCCTAAATGCCAGGGGATGGTAGGGGACACCTGACTCTGTGGAGCAGGCAGTGGATCTGTGCCTCACTGCTGCACAGCAGGGACCTTGCTCTTTTTGTGGTGCCTTTCCAACCCATGAGGTTCCATGTGAAGTGGAACAGCTTTGGCCTCAATATAAAGTGTAAGTGTGTATTCACATAAGAAACGCTCTTGTGGTATTTCTTTCTGTTTCCATATAATTTTTGAGCAACTGCCCATCATTTATATGGCCTCCTTTTTATCATCTATTAGTCTTTTTCCTGTAAAGCAATAAAATCCTTTGCACAGCAGGAGATTTTTATGTCCATTTTGTGCCTGAGCAGCAAGTAAAGCCAGGAGGAGAAGAGGATAGCTCAGTCAGCCTTGGTAATCAACTGTGGCTTGGAATCTGGAAAATCCATTTGCACACAGATTTGCTCAGAGTGTTTTTGCCTTACAACTGCTACACTGGTTAGAATTTGAGCTTTCTGGTTAGAAGTATTGTTGCTTTTGCAGACAGAAATGTTTGGCTTTACTGTTTCTAGCTGGTGTTACTGATAACATTTAGAATTCTACAGAGCTGAGGACCCTCCTTTGCATATATTTACTTATTAACTGTCCAGTGGTCCAGATCATCCCAAGCATAAGCACGTCGATGCCTTCCTTTTTAGAGATTCTTTCAGAAGCCTCTCTTGCCCTATGACAATTACTTTTTACTTTTGATTTTTTTTTTTGACTAATAATTTACTTATCTTAAATGTCTTTTCACAGAATACTTAAACATCAACAGCTAACAGGTGTCATTTGGCAAATCACAGCTTACACTGTAGCAGAATTGGGCTCATGGCAGATGCATTGCACCTACAAATTTCTCTCCCTCAAAAAAGATTTTTAGTTGTTATTTTTTATCCTTTCTGCTGTTAAAATTTGTATTCAGTATTAGTATTTTGATGCTGCAGGAACATCTGATAACATGAGTCATGAACCAGCCCTCATTGTTGTATTGTTAGCTGTTTTGCTTATTTCTTTCATTCTCCTCCAGAGTGCAAGTATAGCTGTGAGGAGGGGGTCATATCATTGTTGTTCTATACCTTAAGAGCTTTTATAATATGAAGGCTTAGATCTAGAGTTATAATTGTGTGGGATGCTGTATGCACAAGCAGGATGACAGCATTTGCCAGGTAGCTTACAATGATGTATTGAGAATTTCACTATTTTTTAGACTGAATGTGGGTATAAAAGATGCACCTATCTCTGAAAGGTAAGTACAGTTAGATTGACAGCTTGTAGGTCAGGCTTCTTGTTGGTGTCATTTAAAATTGCTGAAATACACTGTTGCCACTCCCTCCCTTCTTCCCTTCCCTGAAATAAGGCTTATACTGGAAACGCTGACAAGACCCTTATCATTTGAGATGGCACCATGCACAGCTTTAAATACTGGTTATAAATGTTAATGCGTTATCTGAATGATATTTTTTCCACATGTAGGCAGCTCAGGATCGAGTCTCAGTAATAAATTTAACGAGTTCAGGCGGAAGATGCAGTATGCTTATGTGAGTATTATAATGATTGGCATTTTTGCAAACAGCATATAAGTGGTGCAATTTTATTTTCAAAGTTTAATCAATAGAGAGCTCTTTGATACTGCCACGTACTTTGTAAATAGATGCTTCCTTGGGATGACAGCAAAACAACTTCTGTATTGTGGTGTGTTTATGCTTAGGGTTTAATCAATCTGCTTTTGTGATTGCCATAAATTTTGATCTTCCAAAAATTAAATAGGAGCTATAAGATAATTATGCTTCATGGTGGCATCCTGTTGCTGCTAGCCTGGGTCATCTGGCTTCACAAATGTTGAAAAGGGCACAAAATCCATCACTGTGCCGATTACAAGAGCATATTCCCATTTATTGTGAAACCACACCAGCTGTTGCACAGGAAATTGAGGTGGATATTCAAGAGCTTAAGAAGTCCTTTATGAATATCTTGTGTTAGCTTTTGGGAATGCATTTCCTGTCAGATAAGAGGAGGCAGAAATGACCCCCATGTTACACCGCAGCCTCCCCTGTAATTTTGATGCACAGAAGTGGATTGCAGTGGGTCACAGAAGTGGCTGGAGCTCCTTCTATGTCCCAGCCCCCCAGGGGGGCTCCTTCAGTGGGCCCCAGCACCAGCACTGGTGCTCTTCAGGGAGGCTGGGAGGAGTAGAGCATCCCAGGCCTTTCTATGGGACATTTCAAGCCAGCACAGAGGACTTTGGGGAGATGCCCATGGCTCTGGGTGAGCTTTGTTCTTGCTGAGCAGAGCCCACTGGGCTGTGTCTGTTTTGTTCTTGGAAACAGCAGTAGCAGTGGAAAGCTGAACTTTGGAAGATCATTTCACAAGCATTTGAAGGCTGACCATGTCCACACTGAGCTGTGGTGCCAGCCCAGCTTTGCCCTCCCTACTCCAGCAGATAGTCACACTGGCCCCACAGGACCAGTCCCAGGGAAGCCTGCCTGGAACAGACGGTGTTAGAGATTTATTGGATGGCAGCAGAAAGACATACACTATGAACTCAGAGATAACCTTTGGCAGAGAGCTCTCTCTGTCATTCTCATCCTTTCTGATAAAAATACAGTAACTGGTAGGCATTTGGGAAACAAGGAAGCTGGAGTGTTTCAGGTGATTTAACCTGTATGTAGCGAGAGCCACTAGCACTGAGGCAGAACCTCCAGAGATGGCAGTGGGAGATCTGTGCCAGGCACCACTGCAAGGAATGACCCAGTCAGATCCTGATCTCAGCACAGAAATTCCTCCAGAGCCATGAGGGGTTTTGGCAGGCTGACAACAACATAAGATCAGGGTTTACATGTGCTCTGCATACCTGATGAGTTGTAGATGCCTGTGAAAAAAAATTGATCTTTCAATTTTTTTTTCTTTTTAACACTTTTTCTTGCAGCAAGAAGACACAGTTTCAACATCCAGCTACCGAAGCTTGAGCTGGAGTTCCACTTACTTTCATACAAAGATTTAAGAGAATGACTTAAAGAGAACAAAGAGTTTTTACTCCTTTTTTGTACAGTTTTGCTTTGTGATACGTGTGTGTGAGCTCTGTATGTGCAAATATACACATATACATCTGTTTGTTTAAATAACATGTGTTATGCTTTGCTTTCCCCTAACCAACATCAATTGCTGGGCTGCCTTCGTAAATATGCTGCAATAGCTGATTCTTTTGCATTCTTTGTGCTATCTTTGCTTATGCTGAATAGCAGCTGACACTTTAATTGGGATGGCTGAGCTCAGTGCATTCGCCTTTGGAATTAGACACTTTTCAGTGCAAAGAGAGGGTGCCACAGACTGACTCTTCTGTCTTTATCCTCAGTCAAAACTCCATTAAATCAGACCTATAGTTTGTAGTGAGGGACATTCTCCCTTGCATTGAAATGCATGGGAAAGGCTGGAGACTCAGTTTTTAAGGTTAATTAGGTCCTGAAAAGAGCTAACTGAATTTGGTTTCTCTACCTTACCCCTCCCCGCCACCACATTTTTAAGAAACTTTGTTTGTATGTTCAGATACACTTTATCCTTTGTATGAAAAAGTTTATATCCTTTTGAATTTATTAAAAGCCATTTAGACAGATTCTAATTCTAATTTTAAACAAAAATGAGCATCGTGTTTGACATGTTAAAATTTAGGCATCGGATATTACTATATATTGATGTGAGTTGTTCTGTTAATTTTATTTTTGTTTAACTGATTGCTAACATTATTCACTGTGCAAGCAATAAAAGTGTATTTGGTTTTCAGTTGGATACACCGTGCTGGGAAAATAAAGGAACAAATAGTTGAATTGATTTTGCAGAGGAGTAAATTTGTATTTATAGTCCTCCTCCCCACTCCAGGTTTCCTTGAGTTGCATTCACTTCCAGTCCTTTCTCCCACATTCCTCCAGAAAATAACTGGGTATTCAGTTCTTTTAACCCTTAGCAATAATCCAGGCAGGAGGGGGTTTGAGCAAATGCAAGAAAGGCCCTGTAATTTCAGCATAATAACATGGCTCTTCTCATTCTGATGATGTTCCTTGCTCCTTGTTAGATTAAATAAGTTTTCTGTGACTTTTTTCCTCTTTCATACATTGCACTTCAGTCATGAAATGGCAATGTTCTCCATGGATTGCAGGATTTTCTTGACTCTTTTCTTCTGTTCTTATGATCTTTCTTCTCCTCTTAGCGCTGGCTCTAGGTTTCATATCTGTTATACTGAATGTAAAATGCTTGGAAAGAGCAAGAATGAACAGAGACTGACAAGGTAGACTTCTGATCAATCTTGTTACACCAAAAAATAATAAAAAATAGTAGTCAAACTGGAAGCGGCACAGAGGAGGGACTGCTGTGGGAATGCTGAGGAAAAGTGAGGTAAACTCCAGTTTTCGAGTGTGTTTGGGAGATCCCACTCTTCTGTCATGACTGATACCCATGTACTCCTGTTACAGACCCTCAAAGCCACAGATTCCCAACGGGGCAAAGGCAAGCAAGCAGAAGCTACTGTAAGAACACAAGTCCTTGCCTTTTTTTTGGTGTTCCAGTGCTCTATTTACATGACCACCCACGAGGCTCAGCACTAATGACCCACTGGAGGTGAATGAGTGAAGTCATACAGCCAGTCAAGCTTAGCTTCAGAAATTATTGGAACCGTTACTAGATCTCAGAATTTTACTAGTCCATTCTAGCTGTGTTTCACTCTTATGAAATACACTTTCATAAGACATTGCACACCTGCTGTTGCCTAAGAGTTCTTCAATACAGCCTCATTTGATTCATCTTCAAGCATCCAGGAACATCTGGAGAATTGTTGATTTCAGCCAGCTTGCAGTACATTCTCAAATCTTGGCCTTGCTGCTCTCATAGCTTTGGGGTTCTGCAGTGTCAAAGCAAGCAGGCATCAGTTGACACAAACAGATTGACTGGAGGTGCAAAGAAGTGAGGCACAAAGCAGTGAGGCACTAGTGTTCACAATTAACTGGTGAATTCTGATGGAAGCTGAGTCATGGGCTCCCCTCATGGCTTTGAAATTACCGACAAAACAAAGTGCTGGGCTTATTTGGTATTCAGTGCAGAACTACAGTTGGTATCTGTGCACAGGAACCTTTACAATGTTTCAGAAGTCCCTTGCTCTGAGCAGGGCAAAATGCAGAATAAGGCGATCATTGCTCCAAGTGTAACTATCGAGTGAAGCACATACCTTGATGGCATCAGTAGAACAACCTACCAACAGCACAAAACTCATCTCCTTTGAAAGATAGACTTGTTTTTGTTGGAAAAGAAGTTGGTTGTTTGTCGTTTGGATTCCATACAAGGGAGTGTCTGATAATGAGTTCCTTTTATGCAGAGAAAGTCAAGGTGCTTTATGTGATTGCTTACAGTCAGAAGAAAGCTGTATAACAGACCTTAGCAAGTTACAGACCTAAAGCCATCCTTTTCTGGCACCCCCTGAAAGCAGTATTTTACCTTGCTGACTGACAAAATACTACCTGAGCAGGTCAGCTGAGGTAGGCAGACAAATAATGTGGCCAGGTTCATCTAATGTGTTTGTTGAAGTCAAATCTCCTGGAAGGCAGTGCAACAGAGGTGCTGTGTCCTGAGTTTCTGAGGCCATCACCTGCTAATTGGATAGACTGTCTCTGCCTTAGTGCTGATCAGAGTTAATGCCCAAGATCAAAAGATAGCTCAATGAAGATAAATTTTTAGCATGAGATAATTTGTTGTGTATTTAAGTTACTGAGGTACAGAATAAGCAGAGCACTGTTATTATGGAGGTGTGTATAAGAGTGTTGTGAGGCAAGACCCTGAGGCGCTCATTGCATCTGAACAGTTGGACATAGGGTTTAAAGAAAATTAAGTGTCCCAGTTTGTGTTTGAAGTTATAAGCTCTTCCCAGTATATTAAAATTCCTCCCTCAAATTCTCTAGAAATGGTCCCACATCCCCAGAGCCTACCCAGAGTCCCATAGGACTTTCTGATTGCTGTGGGATCTTTCCACCACCATAAGAGTATGTAAAACTGTTTATAAACTGAGGCAAAACTGGTTCTGCACGCCATATTCTGTGATACAGGGAACTCTGACTTTAACAAAATCAGAGGAACTCCTGCCACACAGGTGTAGGAATGGGGAAGCACAGTGCTGAGGATACTTCCTTCTACTGTAGTCAGAAAAGTCTTTCCAATCCCCTTTCTTTCTTTTCAGACACTCTGGGATATATGGCAGGTGAAGGCTTTTGAAACAGAGTGAAATCTAACCTGGAATCATGGGGGAGCTTAATTTAAAGCAGATATACGTACACACACACACACACACTTCCTTTGCCAACAACCTCCTTTTTGCCCATATGAAAATAAATGTTTTCTCTCAATTTGCAGCCAATACACCCTGTTTGCATGTGTTACACACTCAGGGCATCAAACACTGATCAGCAGGATAAGGCTGGAGAGGACTGAAACTTTCTTTCTACTGCAGAACATTCTTGTGGGCTGTAAGACAACAAGGAAGCCTGGAGACTGCTGAGGTGGTCAGTACAGGGAGTGCTCAGCATCCTCTGGATGGCAGAAGAATGGTTATGCAGAGGATGAGAGCCACTGTTTAAGGTGGATAGAGCCAAGCTAGGGTCCACCAGGAGCATCCTGTGGTGTGTGTGTTCTGCTGCTTCATTAACAACACCTGGTGTGCCTGCAGTGCTCTGACCCTTGATGCCCTGTGAGCATGAGGATGCTTCTGGTTTTGCCTCATCTGCTTCTTCCTGGTCAGGTGGCCTGTAGCAGACACTCATCACAATGTCACCCAGCAAGGGCTGCCCTCTGGTCCTGGCCTGCTGTCAGGTGGCTTGTCACCTGTCCCAGGGCACAGACAGTTCCGTGTGCCCCAGCTGCTCTCTCACATCAAGGGCACCCTCAGTGTCCTGACCTGTCCTTCCCAAAGAGCTGGATCCATCCATTGCAGCTCTCCACGGCAGCTGACCACTCCCCTCCCTTTTCTACAGCCCAGTGTACCACCTTGCTGTGATGCCAGCAAGATCACAGCCCATCCCAGAGCCTTTATGGGCTCCTGTTTGTCCCCTCTATGTCCAGACACTTCCTGGGGATGACTGTGAACCACTATGAACCAGCATTCAGGCTTTGCACCCTGTCCAGAGATAACTGTCCCAGCAGCAGGGCAAGGGCAGCAGAGGCCAACCAGTCCCAGAAGGACTTCTTTACCTGCATAGCCCCACTGAACCAGTTGGCATCGAGGGGCAGACACTTCCTCAGTGCCTCAGACACCTGCCCCAGCACTTTGGTTATGCTGCCCTGCACTCGGTGTGGTGTTTTCAGGGGTACCAAAAGTGCAGAATTCAGCAAAACCATGATCTGAGTCCTCAGTGCAGTGCTCATTAGCAGCAGGCTCAGCCCTGGGCACTGCCTGGTGCATACTAACGACTTGTTTTTATCCTTCCAGGCCATGGGAACTGTCCCCACGCACTGTGTGGGGTGCTCAGGGTGCTGGGGCCGCACCCAGGAAGGTTTTGGTGGGTTACAGGTGATCCCATGTACAAGAGGAAAAAAGGGAAATTATCACTTGTTCAGAAGACTGTGCACAGGATTTGTGATAAGTAAGATTTTGCGCTTTTTTTTTTCTCTTAGTGTGCAGGCACTTTTTCATAAGTTCTCTGCTGCCTCGGGTTGAGACAGGATGCCCTTTATGCTGGCAATATGATGCTATGGATCTGGTAGCCTTCCTTTTTCACAACCCCACACTAAATGCAGGGCAAGCAGGCAGGGGAAAATAAATCTGGAAAGGGAGAAGGTTGTGCTGTTCTAGTTTCCCTTCCCCTCTTTTCTGCCTACTATTTTCCTCGAGTCTTTTGCCCTGCTATAAGTGCAGGTAAAAGCCTCCAGTCCTAGTGAGCAAAATGAAGAGAGCCACGGGCTCAGGCAGTACGCATCTACTCTAATTTCTCTTTTCTTTCTTCTAGTAATCCAGACAAGCCTTGCATGTTTTCTGTTCCATTCTTTGGGTCAAGAACACACTGGTTAATAGCCAATTATTTCATACCCTAAGGAAGTTTTTGGAAAGAAGTTCCTGGGAAGAGTCAACTTGTTTTGGGAAGTGAGACTAATATTCAGTAAGTGAAATATTTCCCTTTGCTCTCCTTTGTGACACTGTCCCATCTCAGCACAGGGCTGAATTTATTGCTGTAATAACTGTGATTCAGACAAAACACAATCTTTTCCCTGAGTTGTTTTTTTTTTTTTCCTTCTTCACAAAAATTGAAGGTTTAGCCAAGACACCATAGCAAAAATTTCAGTTACATAATTAAATTCTACTTATTGAAAATTCCTCTTTTGAAATCTATCCCAAACTACTGGTTGCTTTTCCTTTGAGCACTTTTAAAGGGTGAATTCACTTTAAATTCACAGCTCTCCAAACTCTGAAGCCTGCTGAATTTTTCCTTGACTGCCTAAACCATAATTTGCAGTTCCACCTGAGATATGTAAAGGTACATTTTTGCATATTTAATTCTTGCTGGTTTTATTCTTTTTTAGACACAACTCATGTAGACTCAACCTATGACAAGCAGAAGTAAATGAAATTATTTGCATAGGGAAAGCAAGCATTATTTAAAACTATTTTTTTTAGTAACGAGTAACACAGACCATGAATAAATTCAATTTGTGTATCAAGGGCTGTTTTACATGTGCAAAAATCCAATCGTGAAAAAGAAGCCTGAAAGATAATCTGAGGCAAGCAGTCCGGAACAGCAACCCCAAACAGATGATCCACAGTATAAATTACTGCAATTTATTTTTTTTAATTTACTTGTGCTACTTTATTATTGTTTATTCGTTTGATAGATGGCATTTAATTTCAGTTTGAGAGCTTCAGGACAAGTGTTTGATGCTAATGGTTGGAATTTACTCCTGGGCAGAAAGCCAACATGCCACAGCCATGTTCCAGTGATGCCCTCCAAGCTGTGTTTAAGTGGCCTTCTGTTGCCCTTGGGGTATGTTTTACACAGGAAGCTTAAAGCCTGATGCAGGCCTGCAGCTCCCACGCTGGAGCAAGGGAAAGACGGTTTTCCCCCTCTCCTGCTCGCTTCAGCAAGAAAATCAAATTATTGGATTACTGGCCCCTCGACTGTGCTCAGCACAAGTAGTTCAAAATCCCATTGTACTGGTGACCTTTGAGATGAAATGTAAATGGATAAAGAAAGCAAATGTATTAAATTGGTCTAATATGTCAATAGTGTGCTATTACCTGATTAAGTGAAATGGCTATGACTGTTCCTCTAAATAGCCTAATGTATGTAAGGCTTCTGCTACTAGACTTGCCACACAAAAAAAAGCCCCAACAAAACAATAACCCCAAATAAAGCCCACCCACAGTAGCCTACCAGAGGCATAAATTAATACAGATTTTCCTTCCTTGCTTATTTATATTTCTGGAAAAGAAAATCAAAGCAAAAAAAATCAATTCTTTGCAGGGTTGAAATTGCAATTACCCAGGGATCTATGCAGCACATGAAATATTCGGGCTGATAGATTATAACCTGACTGCTTTGTTCTACATAAATCTCTGAGTGTATTGGCTTGAACTTTGAATTTCCTGCTTTCTGTCATTTTTTGTCACTCGCACGTGTGTTTTATGTATTTGTTGAGGGCTAAGTCCTGTTTGTTACAGTGTTTTTTAAAGAGATAGTATCAGCTAAGGCTGGGAGAAGCATCTAATGGATTTTAAACTACCTTATAGTTGTCATTTCTGTGTATATTCACGCATGATCACATATCATGATCCAAATATCACTCAATTGTGCAGAATAGATAGGTCCACAGAAAAGTGTAGGTGAGGTAAATTCCCGTATTTACAAAGTGGAGAAAACATCTTTAACAGCCAAGGATTTGATTCTTCCATTTTATATTAGGCTGGTTTCTCTACAAGTTTCTTTTTAAATTTGGTGTTTTACTGTCCTTTTGTATTTACATGTCCCTAGAGCAATAAATAGCTATTGAAACACAGCTGTCATTGTCACTGTTTGAATTTCTTTCACTCCAGAGTTTTGATGAATTCAGGGTAACTCTTGTGTCAGGTGGATTTTTTGCTGGCCAAATTTGTGAGCAGATATTCTAATGACTTGGGTTTCAAATAGAGTCCCCAAAACTGACTAATAAAATTCACATTAAGCTAGAGGCTGAGATATATTTTTGTAGCTTGTTGAGATTCTAGCACATATTGGTATTCATAAGATAATAAATGTGAAGTGAATTTGATGCTTACCCACCTGAACATTTTTTAGTTAAGAAAAAAAGATTGATAGATGATGCCTTCTCTCTTTTACAACTAATAAGCTTCTAGTTCATTAAGTTATTACATGCCGTTCCTCATCTGACAAATAGAATCCATAATTCAGTTTTTCCCAGAGTTGTGCATTCTTTAAGTCTACAGACTAAATTACCAGAGCACATTTTGTCAATAAAGCTTCTGTTTGGTGGGGGAAGGAGGGGGTAGTTAAGTAAAGTAATATGAAATGCAATCCATTCTTTGTGTCAGATGTCATTTGTTTGCTTCAATATTGCTTTTATTCTATTTATACATTCACTATATGATGATTATTATGGAAAGCCCATGGTTGTTCACTGCATTATATTTAAAATGTTTTACATTTTGTTGCAGGCTCTTACACTTCGGAATCTCTAGCATTATCTTGAGAAGTAAACTGTCCTTTTGCAATGAATCCTTGACAATGTATTAGTTCAGCTGTGCATTTGCTGAGGGATAAAGGATTTCTTCTGTGAGCAGTGGGAAAGCCACAGAGGCAAACAAAAAGCCAGCCACGTTCTGCAGCCCTAAACCAAAAGACATGTCGCTTCCTGAGCCAGAATTGCCCAGCACAGACGCAGGCAGCCAGTGACACCTTCAGCTTGGAAAGTTATAGGGACTAATTTGTGTCCTAGACCAAGTTTCCAGCACTGCTCTTCTCACCAGGGCTTGAAGAGGGATGACTGTGCTCTGCATTAAGTATAATATATTGTATCTATTTGTAGAAAATACAGCCGGGTGATGAAATGCTTGCCTAGAGAGTGGGATAGAGTGGTCCAGGCTCTTCGCAGCTTGCAGTGATTTAAACCCATTTTTGCTGTCCAGAGAAACAGGCAATTGTGATGGGGGAGAAAAAAGCAGTGTGCCCTGCTCTCCCAGCCCTGGCATTGGGGTGAATGCTCTGCTAAGGGTCCCCCAAGGTTTTAGCTGATGTCCCCAGTGAAATATCACTCCTCAAGGAGGGGCGAGGCTGAAAGCCAGGAGGGAGAGTGGTGCAAAATGCCCTGCAGCATGTTTAGCTCTGCTTTGGGGTGGGGTGGGGGAAGCATTGTATTACTTTCCTTGGGAAGGTGCTGCTCTAACCCTGGGGAGGCTCAGAACCTGCCTTCTTCCCTTGTCTCCTCCTCTCCTGATTAAAGCCTTCCTTTTTCCTTGCAGTGGAAATTAACGACTGTGTGCAGTCATCATTTTCACCAGAGGGAGAAGAAGCTATTCCCTGCCCCAAAGTGTCCAGAAACTAGTGTCACCTCTGGAGGTGAATGAAAGTCAGGGTTAGTCTGAATAAGGAGAGGAATGAAGGAGAAGCACCAAGCAAGAATATTCAAGCCTGCAGACTACTGGGGGGAAGTGCTGAGTAGCATTTTAACCAGATTGTCCAAAATGCTCTCACACTGTATTACAGTACTTTAATACAGGCTAGTACTTCTCATTGTATTTGTAGTTAACAAATCCACAGGTGGTTGTTGCAACTGAAGAATAATGGTGTCCCTGCAAAGCACTGTTTTAAAATGAAATGTTGTAATGTGGTGCTAAGACAACAGTCTAATGGGGTTACTGTCCATGACAATTAGACACCATGAATTATAAATGAGAGAACAGTGGGAAACATTATTTTAATGGAAAATATAATAAATGAAGGGGAAGCCAAAAGTCTCTAACTGATCCTTTCCCCAGAGATCACTCAGTGGCTCTCCTGCAGAAAAATCCATCTTTGAAGAAGAAGCAGTCAGTAAATGTATGTTCAGTCTCTGCAGTGGTCCCTTGTCGCTGTCGCACCATAGACGGGGAGAGAAACCACACCAAGTCCAGGCTCAGGTATAAATGGCAACAAGCCATTTAATGGTTTTTCCCAAGGCTTTTATATGTTAGTTCACAAAAAGTGAGCTAAATGGCATAAGGAAATTGGTCCTTTGGCCACCCACCCCTTGAAGGGATTGGCCAAATTCTAAGCAATCCATTCCAAATATTTTGCTATTTAGAGCCATAACAATCCTGCAAAACAACAGGCAGGTGCAAGAAATTTACAAAATGGTAACTTTGTTTTAGACAGCTTGCATGGGAAAGACAGAGCTCTCACAAAATGCTAGAGATGAAGAAATTCCCTGCTGAAGCTCTTTCAGTATCTATAGCCCCTCACAGCTACAGCAGAACAGGCACCTCTAGACCTACATTGGAGCTCTGTCTTGGGCTTGAAACCCTGCTTAGGATATATCCTGCCTTCCCAAAATGGGAGTCATGCTGCCCAGACTGTGTTAGTGCCCTCAGCTATCCTCTGAAATGAAGGCTCTCTAGACCATCATGGAAATGAGCCAATAATGGTTTTGCCTTATCAAAGCATTTATAAAATCTGATTTTGCTAGATAGCTAGGCAGTGAAACATTCAGTATTCTAATGGAGTTTCTCGACCTAGTGTCACTCTTTGCTGTGACTGTAGCCTGTGTAATTTGATTAGCCATTTATTACTTTTGTACCTAATATATAAAAAATAGTAGTGAGCTGAAAACACTGGAAATATTCACAAGAACCAGAAAAGCAGACTGGTATCTGTGGGTCTTCTGTAACTGCTGACACCTCCTGAGAGGTCCTTACACTGAACTGATCCAGGACTTCGAGCTCTTGCCTTATGTTAAAATAAATAAATAAATAAATAATCTTTATATTTGTTGCTTTTTTACCAGGGAAAGTTTTCGTGAGAAAGTTTAACTCATCAATGTTAAGTTTTCTTCTAATTAGGTGAAAGTGATTTTTCCTCTGTGTGCAGTTTCTGTTATCTGGCACTCCTGAACTAGTGGGTAGCATTCACAAATAGGGCTACCCTGCTTTAGTCATTTCAAAAAAACCAAAAAAGAAGGTCTAAGAAGTTCTTGACTACTACAGCACTTACATTCCGTGGGAACAAGTAAAACAGACACTTAAGAGCTGTATGTTGTTCCTGTAATTCCAGAACTGGAACAGATATGCTCAGCCTTTCTGCTATAGTGTATATTCTTTCAGTAACAAGACAATTTATGATTCAAAATAATATATTTGGCAGCATAAATGAGTGGTCTGATCACATCCGGTAGCTTAAGCATGTGGTTTTGCTCATTGTTATAAAAACCAAGCCAAACCAAATTTTCATTCCTGGCCAAACCCACACTCATTCCTGGCCCACTGGCTATTTTTTCGTGCTGGTTGTTTTTTATTTTACAGGCCTATCAAGTGCTGCTATGGAAATCACTCTTTTCCCTACTGACTGAATAAATTACAAGTCCTGGAGCAGTGCTCAGTGTGCTGTAATTCTGGGCTATAACATCTATGAGATATGTTTAAACTGAATGATCCACTGCTCGGAGGAGTGATGGCTTCTTTTACAGCCCTCTTGTTCTTGCAGACAGTAAACCATTGAAATGGACTGTGAAGACAAGGGCAAGTTCACCCTATTCTCATCTTTTCTGGAGTCTTGCATGTACTTTTGTCTGTGCTGTGGGACACCTTACACCTCACACATTCAGGACTAAGTCTTGACATTAACAGTGTTGGGATTTTTTTTCAGTCTTTATTTTGAGTATTAAAACTGATAATTTCTAGAGAAGTTTTTGCCTCTCTTTGAAGCAGACACAAGCTTCAAACTCATAAGTAACCTGTATGTATGAAACCCATTTTTAAAGATGTTATTGTTCCTTCCAGTAGTTCTTTCTCCATCTTCACAGAAAATGCTTTTGCACTTCCAGGCAGACTCTTCTATTTCCACCTCTTAGATACTCAGTCACCTCGTAAATGCAGAGCATTATCCTACAGAGGAAGCTTTTTCACAGACTCCATGACTTTGACAATTGCACTTACTGTAATTTTTTCATCCTTCCTGTCCTTCTTGAGAGATCCTGCAATATTATTTTATCCATTATATGACCTTCTTACTTGACATTCCTTTGTCATTGCTCTGCAGCCAGGCACGGAGGACTGAAGAAGGCGGTGGTGTGTAGGAAGGGAGAGGCCAGGACTGCTACCCAGAGCTCCCGAAGCTCCCAGTGTGCCTGGGCAGATCTGGGCTATAACGCTTCATTTGGGACAATTGCACTGCAATTGTGTTTATTTAATTGCTAAAGAATAGCACACATGCTCACCAGACTCTTCATGGGTTAAACTTTCATCCATAGAAGCAGGGTGACATATAACACTTTTTTATTCACAGGCTGGATACTGTGATTGAAAAGCCCCACTCTCAATAGCCCCAGCCCCAGTCCCAGACTTTACTGGATTTCTACTAGTGAGTAGTATGCTTTATAATTTTACTGTTTTCCTGTATTTAAATACAATGTCTGTCCAGCTACTAATTTTATTTTCCTGTTTAATTTATTCCCCAGATTCTCTAGCCTTCAGTCAATGCACTAGGTGATTAAATTATTATCCCAGTAATGAGGTTAGACACAATCTATGCCAGTTACCTGTGTGACCTACTAAGTAGGTTAATTGGCAACCCTGAATAATTATCAGCCACCTCATCTTGCTGACTGAGAGTCTGACAATAAATGAAACATAAAAACGCTGAAAAAGACACACAGTTTTTAATTTTAACTTCTGAATTGTTTCAAATGAACCTTTTAACTAGTAGCTTATTAGTAAAATGCAGCAATTGAAAAAATACCTTGTGAACATACTGTTTGTATTAATATATAGGTGTTTGCTCTCATGCATCAGCACAGCTTCCTAGAAGAAAAAGAACTCTGTGACATTATATGAACAGGTTCCTCTATTCTGAAAATTGCTTATATAAGTGAATTGTTGCATCCTCAGAGACACTGCTCAAAAATGAGGAAGATTCAAGAAGTCAAAGTGATATTTGTGGTGACATTGCAAAAATTATGTTTTAATGCTTTTCTGTGAAACCTGGAAAACTAGAAATTAACTTTATTGTTCAATGAAAGCTGGGATCCTTTTATTCCCATTTCCTAGGAAAGAGAGTAAGGAAAAATAAAAATGGTACCTGGTGATGCTGTCTGGTATTGTGTATCTAATCTTTTCTACTTTGTTAATTTCTGAAATTGAACGGTAAGATTGGAGCTTAGAGAGGAAGAATGGACTCTAATGGATGAAAAAATGGTTTAAAAATATGTGAGATTTAAAAGTGGGGTCTTTTCACAAGATAATCAGCTCAAATTAACAGTTCAGAACCATGGATTTAGTCAGACTTCTTCCAAAATCATTCCTCTGCCTGGGCCAGAAATCCCACCAAACGTGCTGTGGAAAGAACAATCAGAGAATCAATTTTTTGCTGTCAGCAGTTAATGACTGCAACACAAAGTGTCTCCAGAGAGGCTCTTTGGAGATCCCCATCCCAGGGGGAGAGGAGGAGCTGCTCTGCCCTGTCCTCAGGCACTCACTCCTGTGGCACAGCTGGTGGTCCTGAGCTGGTCCTTCTCCACTGGGACTCTGCAGCCTGCAAGCACAAGCACCACTGATGGAAACACACAAATAAGTACTAAAGGCATAGTAATTTTGGCCCAATTAAAACTGGTTATTGTGTGCCATCTCTCACAAAATTTCAGCATGCTTTTCCAGCAAATAAAAGCTTGCAAATTCCTGTTATCCCATCCCCTCTGGATGCCACTGACATTCCTCTTCTTCAGCCTCTGTGTTTGTAAAAACTAGGTTTCCATTTCTAAGTTCGTTCCATAATGAAAAGCAGAGTGTGCAGTTTTCTGTGTCCAGAATGCATTCCTCAGGTAGATAACCAATCCAAAGCCATTCCATCTTTCAGCTTCTTGTCTTATAGGCTTTCAAGTGGGGTGGTATAATTTAAGAGAGGGTTCTGATGAAATCATCCAAACCTGAGTCTGAACAAGTCAGCAGAGCTGAGCTTTTGAGAGAGTGAGTCACATTAAAACCAAGCATATGCTCAAGCGTTTTTCTGGATCATGGCCATATTGAACAATAATGACTTAAATGGATTTACTCCCCAGGCAAATTTACCCTTTCCCTTCCTCCTACCCACACATACATTTGCACCTCAATCAATCACTTAATGTCTCCTTCTATTTCCTGCATTCTACTATTTTTAAAAACTTTATGACTTGTTTAATCTCTTCTAAGCATGGCTTTATTTCCTCTATTGGTTTCCTTGATGATCCATCACCAGGGCTTTTTTACCCCTACCTAAAGTTTTTCAATTTTACTGTAGAAATTTAATAAAAACAAAATTGTTAAGGCTTGTTAAAGAAGCCGTGATATCTTTTTGTGCTCCTTCATCTAAGCCCCTTCCTCCCTATATAAAGAAATAGGTGTTGAAGATACACATCAGGTGAAACTACTGTCTACAAATGGCAAAAATAATATCTTGCAGCTCTCTTTCTGTGGATTTTTTTCCCTACATGTGGTTTTTTGTCCAAAATTATAGACATTTAGATGTCAGGTAGCAGAAGAGAAAAAAAATAAAATAGAAGAGGCATTGTAGCAAAATACCAAAGAACTGATGCATTGGTGGTAGTTACAAGGTGTTTTATTTCTCAATAATTGCACAATTTTATAAAGGTTTTACTATACCTGATAAAAAATTAAGGGCTGCTGCTATTTTGCCACTCATTACGCATTGCTTGTTGATTACATAAGTGTTTTTGAATGAAGGAGCACTGTGAGTTCCTGTGAGAAGTTAAGCTGACATGACTTCTGTCTTTCCTTTTTATTAAGATATTCAATAGCTCAGTTGTAAGGAACAGAATTGCTTTTTGTGACTGTATTAGACATTCTTTTGGGAGAGCTAGCTAAAATTTGAGAGCAGAAGTGCATTTCTGGAAAAAAAAACCCACACCAACCTGGCATGTCAGACAAATCAATAAGTGGATGGAGCCAAGTCTGGGACTTTTGGGTTGGGTTAGAACCTAAATCAAGACTGTATTGACTCTGCAAAGCCTGTATTTTTAGGGGTGCCTATATCAAAATCAATATTGCCTTCCTGCTTTATTTGATCACTTCTATGCCTTTGTGCAAGCAAATCCATTTTACAGTTGTATTTCTTTTCTTGAGCTAAAGTCTTCTGTGACCTGCGTACTGTGGCTCTGTGTAAATAAACAAAAGGTGGATTGTGTGTGATGTCTGTCACCAGTGTTCTCTGCTGATGACATTTGCAAAGGAAATGAAATATCTCCATAATTTCTTTGATGCATAATTTATGTTCAACTCCTATATGTGAGTTCTGTACAAGCTGCTCACCATTACCTCAGAAATAGCTGTTTTATTTTCTGGAAAAAGGATACAAACACACATTGATCATCAGAACCTGAGAGCATAAACAGTGGGCTTTAATGATCTAATGCATTTCATTTATACAGTTTCCCATCCAAGATGTTCTTATTGTATCCAATGTGTCCAATATTACATTTTTTTAAATGCATGCCAGCTTTGTGACAGGTGTCTGCCCAGGGAGGTGGTGGAGTCACTGTCCCTGGATGTTTAAAAAGAGACTGGATGTGGCACTCAGTGCTGTGGTTTAGCTGATGAGGAGGTGTTAGGTCATAGGTTGGACTTAATGATCTCAAAGGTCTTTTCCATCCTGGTTTGTTCTGTGATTCTATGATTCTGTAGATTTTGTAGTCCTGTTTTGCAGTTTAAACTGCAAGGAGAATTCAAATTTTATCTGTCTGTGCTTTAAGTTATGCAAAAATGTTATGCTTGTGTGCTTGGCTAAAGTGTTTGTACTGATCCTGACTGTTAGGTAAGCTCAGTTGGGCTTAATATTTTAAGAAGAATTGTGTTGTTCTTGAACTATTTGTAATCTTGAACGATTGTTCTGAACTATTGTTCAGAACTAGTTTGTGTTGGCCACCTCAGAGTGTACCCAGTGACAGCCTGTGTCTCTGTGCACCTGCCTATATAGACTTGCCCTAAATAAATCTGTAAATGAGACTTATGTGTCTTTGAACATTTAGAGTGGAGTTGATGAGCTATTAGTTTGCCATAAAGGCACTGAAAAATCTGAACGTGGTCTCTGAAGTTAAACCATAAAGAACACCATGCCCAGGCCCCCTGCATTTTGCAGGTTTTGGAATTAAGAAGCATTGCTAAAATTTTACTGAACTGCTTTTTTAGGGCAAAACCTCTGCATTCCCAGTGAGCTTCTTATGGTAGAAAAATGTATCTATCACAAGTAACATTTCCTCTGATTTTTGCTTGTGCTTCCAGCCTTGCCTTATCTGTCCCATAAGTACTCTGTGTGTGTAGTATTTATGAAATATTATCCAGGTATGGTATTTAATCTCTTTACAAGAGAGAAAAAACCACAATGCTCTTACTCAGCAATTCCATCTGAATAGTGCTTCTGTGATCCGATTTTCCACCTCTTGATACGACCAAATTATTACTTCAGCAAAACTGTCTGCAGTGCCAACACAGGCACAGATGAAGTCATAATAGGGGTTCATTTTACACATGCATATGCACAATCCTCCAAATGGCCTTCCTAAGAATAGAGGTTTGAAAAGCTCTTTGATAACGTGAGTGCATTGTTTTGTACAATCGTTATTCTCATTCTGCTTGCTGCTTGGTATTGATTGCATCTGCTTCTGCAGGATGTAATGTATATTTAACTGTACAAAATAAGTGTGTTAAGTGACAGACCTGTGCTTCCATTAAAATGAAAATTCTGGATTAATACCTGTATTTTCCTTTTTTTT
>VXAC01005614.1:0-12096 GCA_013399225.1 Rhipidura dahli | reverse complement strand
TTTTTTTTTTGATACATTCAATATCTCAGAGTTAACATCAAAATTCTTCCAGAGTTAGGAGAAATAAATTCAGTCTTGTGGGTAAACAATCCCTATAGGGCTGGTGAAATTCAAGCTGTAAAATTGTATACATTGTAAGATATGGTTCACTGCAGAATGATAAAATGCTTAAGAAAAGACAGGTAGAATATGGGAATGCTTGAAGGCCTAGAGATGGCCTAAAAATATGTGTTTGTAATTGTGGCTTAGGTAAATTGTAAAGGTAGGAAAAAATTAACTGGTTTATAGCTACATAATAATGATGTTCCACAGTGAAGCACTCATTGCAGGTAGAGATGAGAAATGTAATGAGCACACCTTTTCCTGATGGGCTCCTTTATAAACCTCACATTGTGGTGTTGTGTTTCCACAGAAAGTGCAGAAACTCTCTTCATAAAGCAAAACCTGCATGGGCAGTCACCCTGGTTTCCTACAGCTTGCCCCTGAGACAAAATTTGCTCAAGGAAAGTTTCAATGAGCAAGTTTCAAAGAAGGCAGGTTTGATGTCTGAGTCCCACATAACAAGGGGCTGGGTAAAAAGAGCATTTTGCTGCACCTCTGCATTTTGTAGGGCCACTTCTATGAGGCAGATCAATGGATTGATCCCTGTTAAGAGCAAGCAGGTAAAAAGATCAGTTAACACTCTGAAAATAATTTCATTAAAAAAATCAATTTGCACCACCAAAGGAGAAATTAAAACTTGTTGGTCAATCTCACCATTTGGGCTTGAAAAAACCAGACCAGTTCTGATATGAAACAGCATGATTTCAAGAAATAATAACAGTCAATTCTTATCTTTTTTTTTTTATTTTTTTGCAATTTTGGAATCCCTTTGGTTCCTGAGAATACAAAAGAAGCCAAATAGCAAGCAAGGTACCCTAACTGTGCTTTATACACCAGTAAACAATCTGGACTGAATAGGGCACTGTCCAGCTTTATATAACAACTGCAAAGAGTTGAAAATAGCTGTAATTCTAATGAACACCTTTTAACTACAATCCATTTCATCTTGTGAGGTCTTCATGACAGATAAAGAGCAAATTACTGGTCCACATTAACAACTTGAGAAGCATATAGTCCCATTAAAATACTTTGCCAGTGTTCATAAACCATTGCTTCCCAGAACTCCTTCCCTGTCAAATAAATAACTTTTTGTTCCCTATTAAATACAGAAAGCACAGGTTACTATGGTGATCAACAGAACACAGAATAAACTCTGATTCATCACAACTGCCACATTCTAGAGAAAAAAAAATATCCGAATATCCACTTGCAATTTCAAGCCGGATCCCTGAAAAATGTTTAGAGAAAACAAAATAATTTTATCATGTCCAAGTAACACCAGGTGAAGCATCAGAAAAAAATGAAAGTGTTGTAGCAGTGTGTCCCTTCAAATAGGAGTGTTTCTAGTCTGAAACATTTTAAAACTCATGATCACAAGCCTCAGGTTTTTTGTCTTTTTATTCTAATCAATGAAACATATAGAACTGTGCTGGGAATGCTGAGGGCCACACTGCTGTGGATGCATATCTTCATCTGGGCCAGGGACACCCTGGCTTTTGCCTGTTATGTGCTTTGTGTGTCAGTGGTTTACAATCCCATTTACTCCATGTTTTATGTTCAAAGGGCTGAATCATTGACACTGGGCAGCTACTGGGCAGGGACTGCCTTGATGCCAATTCTGGAGGCTTCACTCTTTTGATGAATATGAGACTCATGCTTTTAATTGCACTTATCTGTATTCATTGTTGACTTTTCACTACCAAGGCTTAAGAAAGCAATGAAGTAGCATTTACATCTGCTTTCTTGGTAATCTGTCTTTATTATTTGTCATCAAGACCAGTTTCTTCAAATACCTGCAATGAATTCCTCTCCACAAAATGAAATGCTGTAGTTATTTTTAGTCATTCCTAGGTTTAGTTTAATAAAACACAACTTTGATTGCTGTGCAAGCCAGAACTTTCTGTCTTCACAGTGGCTTTGAAATGGTTTAGGAGCAAGGAAGGCAGTCTAGAGCTGACATAACTGGGTAGACCTTGAAAACAGCCACTTGTTGCATGGCTTTCAGTTATATGTCATTTGATTTTATGTATTTCAGCTTCTTCTAGCCTCAGTACTGCATCAGATCTGCAAAATATCCAAATGAATTAAACAGAAAGATCTCCAAGGAGCTTGCATGCTGACCTTCAGAACTCAATGCTGACAAGTCCCCAGAATCTCTATTCACATTCATTAATACCTGAAGAGCAGCACTGAGATGGGTGTCTGTTTTTTTCCTACTCTATCCATTCCGTCTACTAAATAAAAGTTACCCCTGATGTGTTTTAGAGAGGAATAATAACCTACTTTTTAATTGTAGGGTGTCACAAGGGACAAAGTGAAAGTGATTAAAAAAAATTGTGCTCCATTGTAAGGTGCTTCTAACTACACTCTGGAGGTTTGAAGCCCTACACAATTATTATCTAGCTGGACTTTCTGTATCAGTTTTATTTCTAGTCCCAGACATTCATGGTAGTGAATTTAAGTCACACCAAACTCATGCAGCATGAAAGTCATCTACAGCATTTACAGCTCAAAATTCATATTTGTGGGTTCACAAATATGTGAAGCCTTTCCATCAAAAGGATGGAAAGCAGGAGAGTCAAAGGCTGATAAAATCCAGAGCCACTGCTTTTATTATTTGATGATGGCACAGAGGATGTTTCCTTCCACGCTGAATCGTGCTCACCACTCTCCCTCCCATCTCAGATGGGGAGCTCCCTTTGATACCTGTGAGAGAACTGCAGACTCCTGTGTCTTCCATATGTCTAAGGTGGGGAGGAGAAGGGAGACATAGAGAGTCAGAGGGAAAGAGGTAATTTCTTTCACATTTCATATCATTGGCAGCCTTTTCTGGATTTCTTAAGGGCTTCAGAACAAAGTAAGAGTAAAGTTTTGTTGTTTTTGTTTTCTTAGAGGCATGTTGTAATTCAAACAAAAATCAATTCAGCAAAACCATCTGTTTTATACCTTGGATTAGCTTTTATAATCTGCAGAATCCAGGCACCCAGTAACTCAGAAGGTAACAAACATCTTTGTTGTTTTGCACATGTGCATTACAAAGTAACTCTTATTTTTAACCTCCAACTATTGTGTCACTCTGGTTTCATTCTCCTAACCCATCACTTCTCCCCAGCATGGCTGCCTTTTGTCTTTAAAATGTCATATTAAATATTATCAGCATTTGCAATCTTCTGGACAGAACATTTAAAGTTGAAATAGTCAATACATGTGGACACTGAAATGGAGCTTATTCAATAAAAATCTATAAGGACAATTAGTGCAGTACCAGCTCTTCTCTAACCCAAATGTCGTTCTGCATTATGGCCTGGCTGGTGTGACTGCATCACAACTAAGCCATAACTTTTAAAAGTACCATGCATTTCAATTTTGCCTTTATTGAAAAAAAAAAACCAAAAAAACATCCACAAGACTTAGTTGCCCACTAACAGGTTTTAATAAAGGGTTCTATATCTTATGTGTGGGACTAATACCTCTGTATGCCTAATAAATTGTGTGACAACAGTATAATCAGTTCTGATAGCTGTGGGTTTTGAGCTGAAGAAACACCTGGATAACTGAGACCTGAAGAAGTGCTGAGATTGAATCTCCTCTTGTGGCTCACGAGCAGCAGCCCTTCATGGGATGAGTATGCCCTGAACTCGAGTAGATACAAATGCTTGTGTAATGCTCTGTCTGTGCTTCCCTAGGCAATATTCTGCATAAATATTTATGCATTCCTATTTTTACCTGGCATGATCGTGGAAAGCAAGTGCAGCAAGTATGTGAACATGCCCACAAATGACTCAGGTTTCATCTCAGAAAGCAATCCAGTAATTTTTCCCATGTTCCTCCAACATCAGTAAAAGTTCAAGTAACCAACAACTGTTACTTTTACAAAATTTTAGACAGAACACATGCTTAAAACCCTGGATTTCACATCCAGTTCTTAGTTTTTCTGCTGTTTTGTTCTTACTGTATTTGAGTGGGAGAATTGTCCTTCCAACTCTGCCAGTCTGAACAGTTATGAAATTTCCCAGCTGGACAGAGAGCAGAGGCTGCACACGAGAATGACAGGAAGGCAATCAGGCACAATGGTAAGCCAGATGAGAGGGCCATTAATGAAAATCTGGATCAGTTTGACCACACTATGTTCAGGGGCTGCTGTTATTAATTTTTGCTCTGAATTATGTTCCCCAGTATAACTGATAGGGGATGTAAATCAGAAAGAATACTACTAAAGAACATTTGATGAGGTAAGTTGGTACCCTAGTGAGAGATTTCAATAAAAGTGATTTCTTACCAGAGATAAGCTTCAAAGCAAGGGCTGTGCACATTTTTTTCAGGTGGGGAAACTGATGCTTTTTGGAAAGAACAAAAATCAACCAGCTACTGAGGCTTGAGCTTGAGGTGAGTTTGCTAAGAAGGAAGATAAAGGCAGACACCAAATTTTTAAGCAGACCCTTTCAGCCTTTGTAACTTTTCATGTCAAAGCAGGTGCTGACACAGGCCCAGGACGAAAATGCTTTAACAATGACTTCCTATTCAGGAACTTCAGCTTAAAAGTCACACAAACTGTGAGGGTAAAATGCAGATGCTGGTGCCTCAGACCATGGGTTTGGCTGTTCTTTGCAGGATGCTCAGTGTGTTCAGCATCACAGTTCCCATGGCAAGCATGACAAGTACCTGCTGGTATTCCCCCCTGAGGAAATGTTGGCTTCTCCTGCCACAGGTCAGCCTTTCTGTCCAGCCTCCTCACTTTTGACAGGCTGTAATTCTGTCAGTGCTGCACTGGCCCAGGAAAGCACCAAGACGAAAGGAATGGAGTTTTGTTTCCCTGCTCATTCTGTGATGATTCCTTGATGAACTTAGAAGTGGTGTTATCCTAAAAGGCACCTTTGCTATCTGGGTGTGCACTGGTGAGAGTTCAGGAATCACCAGGTTTCACTAGAGTCACTCTGTGAGGAGATACACTTTTAGTTTGAGTGATAGGAGTGGGTTTTTTCCCCCACCCTTACTTTGTTTGTAAGTCCCTCTAAAAATTTCTCATAAGTAAAATTTATTCCTTATTTCCATCATTATCTCCTTCAACGATCATTTGAACTTTTCCCCAGCTTATGAATCCAAAATTACACCTCAAAGTTATTGCTGTGGCCTGAGGCAGGGATGTTGCACCAAACAGCATTGCCAGTATCCTGAATCTCAGGATAACACTCCCCCACAATCCACACCCATACCATTATAGCTGTCCTTCCTTTTGCCTTTCTTCTGTACCACAAATGTTCTTAGGTGAAAAGGGAACATTTATTTTTCTTTCCTTCACAATTTTTAAGGTGTTTGAGCCTCTGTTCATGGAGAACTCTGTAGATGCTCGGCTCTCACGCAAGATTCTTACACTGTACATGGAGAATTAGGCCAGCAGTTTCCTAGAAACCAAGAGCCCTGGAGCGTGGATGGTCAGGAATGTCTGCTTGAGCCCACTCTTTTTACCTTTGAGCACCCACAGGTGAGTGTGACAATGAAGTGCCTTTCCCAGGACGTGGGGCAGTGCTGGATGGCTGCACAGCACATTGGCCAAGCTGCAGCTCATGCCCTGGAGCACCCCCAAAGAGCTCCCTTCTCCTTCACACCTTCCCCAGGGAGCTGGAACCACAGAGACTACAAAGGGGCATTTCATGGAGTACTTGGGAAGTTTTAAACTTGTTCCTTAGCTCTGTAGTGGAATTGATACCTTAAGAGGCGTCCTAGAAACAGAGCCCAGACAGGAGTAAGGGAATAAAGGTGGGGATTTATTGGAAAGCCCTTCAAAGGTACCCCTGGGGAGCCAGAGGCTGCTGCCCAGATGGGCCCCGAGATGGACCCTGAGACGCCACGAGTTCTTCCCACTTTTATAGGTTTGGTTCATTTGCATCTCAGGGTTAATTCTCCAATTAAACCTTCAGTTTATGATGTAATTTCCCTCAGCTTTCCCCCCTTTAGAGGCCCCTTGGTTGATACTTTTTGGGCCCAGGACGGGCTGGGTGTCCTTGGAGAGCAGCCCCGGAGAGGCTTTGTTGTGTGTGCCCGGCACAGAGAGCAGCACTGAACAGGGAACAGGAAACTCCAGAGTTACACACTGGGCACTGCAGGGTTTGAAAAAATATAAAAGTTAACATCTAAGGCATCAGAATGAGTGCACTTAGACCAGTGTTCTTTGGAGTTTCTTGCAAATTAACTTTTATTCCTTGCCAATGCGTGGAAGACTTAGCCAAGTAATGCAGAAAAGTGTTCACTTCAATTTTTTTCACAGCAACTCACCTGTAGTAAAAACACTCTTGAAATAGCTGAATGGTTCAAAACCAGCCCTTTGTTCCTGCTACTAACACTTGCAAAAAACAAAACCATCCTTTTCTCCTTCTGACATACAAATAATTGTTGTTGTATTTCACAGTCTTGATCAAGAATGAAAGTTAATTCTCTAAAATGTAATTTAAAGGCAATTAGAGATAAATGCTCTCAAATATCCTATTAAAAATGATGGAAGCTCCAATTTTACACTGCCAATTTTAGAATACTTAAATAAAATAAAAAAAAGTGAGTGCAAAGTCTGTCCCCAAAGAAATTACATTTTAAGAGCTAATAATATATCTATTTAGTTTTAAACATTAATTCACTAAGGATGGATCTCACCATGAGTACAACATTCTGCAATCATGATATTTTATATTTAACTCCAGTAAATATCTCCCTCCTGCTATGTAGCAACTCATGTTGATACAGAAGGAGGAAAAAAGAAAGAGTTTCTGGAGTGACTTTTCTATATGTAGAGCTGAATTTAATTAATTGGAGGCTCAATTATTGCTGAGCTATAACACTTCTGATAGGATTGTAGGGAACATTCCAATAAACACTCTATTGCTCTTGAAGCAAGAAATAATTAGCTTTCAGTTCTGACCAAAATAAAGACAAGCAGTCCCAGCAGAAGGAGAATCTGAATTTCTGCTTCCAAACACCATTATATACCTAACAGAAACTTAAAAAAAAAAAGAAAAACAAACAAGAGGTGGATGGAGTCAGATCTTGAGAGCTCCTCAAATGGCGCATTTTTGGAGGCATTTTTGGGTCACTGCAGTTTCTTGAGCAGAAGGTCTAGACAGGATGCCCAGATCCCAGCTGTGCCTCCTGGCAGGTGCTGGGTAGCTCCTGCCTGGTCCTGTATAGGTGGGCCTCGATGCTGGAGCCCCTGGGGGCAGGGAAGCAGCCACTCCAACCTCCTGTCCTGACTGGCATAGAATGAGATATATTTTTGCTCTGTTTTCCCACATTCCTTGGCAATTAGCTCAGAAGTCATCCCTAGCAGGACAGAAGTGCCAGTTCTATTAACTCCTGCCTTATACTAAAGGCATGTCTTAGATTCTGGGTCCCAAATTGGTTTCAGCTTTGCTCTGCTTCTTTTTTTAGGCAAGACAGTAGAATAGTATTCAGGATTATTTTTAATGAAGATTAGGTAGGAGGTGATCCACAGTAAAGACTATGAATTATGTGATATCAAGGAAAGTAATCTATATGAAGATGTCAATTTTATATTAAATAGTCACATATCTGTCACTTATTTATCCAGGGCCTGTAAGATAGACAAGAGCCTACATAAAAGTGCAGATCCATATAAAAGTAGAGATTGTCAATAACTTTCATTTAACAGAAAAATTGTAATTTTTTTAATTGCTGCTTATATCTCTTCTAGTTCTGACATATTTTCCATTTGGTGAAGAACTAAAGAAGTTCCAAAAGAAGTCCTGACATATTTCCTAGGAGTCATTTTTCATCAATACCTGTCTTGGTTTTATTATGTTCTACATCACTCTGGGACAGCTGGGTTCCAGCAGCACAATTCCTCAGTGCTGTGCTGGGTCAGGCTGGTGTGTGGCACACGCTTGGCTGTAGCTCACAACTCTGACATTCTGACACAGCCTCACATGACTTTGGGCTTTGAGGACCTTGTCAGAGAAGGGGTATTCATGCCCAGATGAGAGGAAAGGCTGTAGATGAGCAGGTTTCTAATGCATGGCTTTCACTCCCAACCCCAATCCATTTGTATTTAGAGTCCCTGTGTGGAAATGTGCCAGTGCAGGCACCTTCTTTCCCCTGAGGGCAAATGCATGTGTTATAACAGTGCTGGAATTAATCTGAGCAGCTGGAAGGTTGGGAGGGAGGTCTTCACTTCAGAAAGGGAAATATTAAACTCTTTCTTGGACAAGTGCTTTGATTTCTTCAGAGGACCTGTCCTTGATGCCAAGATCCTTCAGAGGCCCTGGTCTCAGTAATGTCACTTAGATGACAAGGCAACTTGAAAGTAACAATTGCTCCTTTGACCTGAGTGTTCAGCCACTCATCCAGGACTTTGCAGGGTTTTCTGCTTAGAAGAAATATGTGTGCAAGGTCAGTAGCTCTTTGAAGCAGACTTGTTATTATCTTCAGAGAACACAGGCCTATTTCCCTGAATGCTGAAGGAATCGAACAAGAAGTATTGTCTTTGCTCTCAGCTTCTGCCTCTTTATGCTGGCCTGCCAGGCTGTAAAGTGCTCTCGTGTTTTCTCTCTCTCTCTCCAGCTTTTCTGAAGTCTGCATTACAGAAAGGTAAAGCTGTGTGTTCCCTCTCTCATTTGCCTACAGGTTTAAAAACACATTGCCTACACAGTAACATTATCCTCTGCCTCTCTTAACAAAGGTCAAGTGTGACCCTTGTGGCTTTGTTTTGGCAGGAAATGGGCTGGTGTGTTATTCCATCACCTTCCATCACTGATGGTGGTTATCCCCTCCAGTTTTAACTCAAAGCTGTTGTAATAGTTATTACAAGAACTGCCTGGACCACCAGTTACAAACCTGCTGAAAATAAATCCCCAAACTGTGGAATGGAGGAGGTCCAGCATTCTGGCCACTCCTCTTTTTCAGACTGACCATTTCCTTCAGCTGGCAGGATTTTCTTCAAAGGCATTCATTTTCTTGCCAGAGTTGTTTTCATTTGTTGACACCTAGACATATACCAATATTTCATTATGAATAAAAAGGGAAAAGCCAGCTGGGACATATCCCTCACGTTGAACCACCTTATCTCTTGATTTTCAGAGTGTGAGAAAGTGTATATTTTGGGTTTTTTCATGAAAAACCAAGGTTATTCACATTCTGATCTGACTTAGGTATAGTAATAAACATGGCTCCTTGAGGCTTTGCTGGATCACAGAAATGATTTTGGAGCCAAATATATTTTTATTGATTTGTGCAGTATTTCTATGCTATATGGTGTTATTAATACTCTGGGCCCAACTCCACAGATTGAAGCAGCATATTTGCCATGGTGGTGGTGGTGGTGTAGTATGTTTTTTATTTTTAAATCTATGTTTGAAGGAAATGCTGTAAAGAGGTGCTACAGTTCATGGCAGGACATGGATGGTTTTGTTAGAAAAAAAAAAAGACTGTTTGCACTTGTAGCTTCTGAGCTGTTACACAGAAGTTTGTATCTGTGTCACAAAAATCCCCTCAACACCATTTTTTAATTTATCTAATTTTACATGCAGCTGTGGGAGAAATCTGTTCTTTCTGGTAAAAGAGAAAGATGATGAACCTGTTTATATCACTGCTGCCCTCCCAACAGGTTGTACCAGTTTATGGGAGAGTATTTATATGTTTTCCGCTTAAAGAAGCTATAACTTCCTGTGGTACTCTTAGCTCACCTGCTTTCTTAGCTTTCTCCAAGGCAGTTCTGGTGGGATTACAGCTTCATGTCCACTTCCAGTGTATCTGGGGTTTGGACAGACACCACTTGTAATGATATAACTCAGCATCCCCAGGAATCTAACATTGAATGGACAAGACAGAATCCCAATTTGAAGGGGAAATGTTGACTTTTTGTTCAAGTGTTTAGGTAAGAAGTACCCAATTTGGCAATAAATCTGCTAACTATACTTTTTACTTCATGAGCACTTCAACTATTAATCACTCTGAACCCAGACTATACTGAATAGTCTTTGCATGGCTGGTAGTGTAGAAGGAATTGATTTGGCATAGGTTGGTAGTTAAATTTTTTTTCGTCAAGAAAATTCAATTTTTGCTGTCTCTTTCCCACACTGGACAAGTTCAAACTCAAAAGCTGATAGAATTTACTTTGAACTAAGAGGTCTATTGGACCCCCATCCCATGAAACAAACTGAACAGCGGGACCAGGAGTTGGCTGTAAACAGCTCAGAAATCTTTACACCTGCCAGAGGCACTTGGCTGGAAATGCCACTTTCCATTTTTTTTTCCCAGTTCTCACTTAATTTCCCCAGAAAACTTAGTGCAGTTGTACTTTAAGTCGTCTCTAGTGTTGAGATTGTGAAATTAATGAGAAATAGTGCATTCTGGATGCAAGAAAGCTGTGCATTAAAAACTCTCACACTACTGAGGTTTTAAGGTCTTTCTCCACCCTTTTTCTTCCCAGTAATTTCCTACCATGGCTCCTTGTCCTCAGGCTGCCAAGCAGCTGCCAAGTTGGACATGTCCAGTGCTCCTCTGAGAGGGCTGGCGTCTGTTTGGGTGCTTCCAGCTTGGGGCTGTGCTCCCTCTGCTCTGCCTTTTTTCCCTCTGGACTTCCAGAGGTGGAGTTTTAGTGTTGACATCTGTTTCTTCTGTAGCTCATCCATCCACAGGAAATGCAGGGAGCCAGATGCCAGTGTTTCCATGTGATTTAATATGCCAGTGCTTTCCGTATGAGAGGAAGATTTCTCTTTGCAGCTAGCAGAGTGGAAGAGTGAGGTAGGATTAGTATTCTTGACCTGCACTTGTGTAAAGATGGAATAATTCTTCATAAATTGTAAGGGATGGGGTTTAGTGGACAATTGTGAGTATATCTTAATTAATCTCTTTGCCAATTAATAGATAGAAGTTCTAATTAAGATGACCCCAAAGCAATTATTCAGACTTGTGTATTTACATTAATTAGACTACCAAAGCATTAAGAATAAGATTATGACTTTGCAGATGGCACTAAGTCAATTTTCCATCTTGAAGCACCTCACTACCTAACTTGTAATGAGTGGAGCTGTCACAGTACGTGCACCATTCCTACCACACCAGTTCTTTTGTCTCCCAGTATTTCAGGTCTAAAATAGAATTGAGAGGAGGATGTTGGTGTTCAGGTGCTGTGGCACAACCTTCTTCCTGATGATGGAGAAGATTGATGTAGAAATATTTATTTATCTTGTGAAGTGGAAGTCTTCTCCCAGGAGGAAACTGCTTCTTTTCACTCCCACTTGAATATTCACCAACCTAATCAATTATGATATCCCTACTGATATTTAGCATATGCATTTGTAGTGTATTCCTTCCTACAGCTCAGGCATTTGCCTCCTTTGAAGCCTTTACCAAACTACTCTACTGTGGCTACAGAGTCAAGTCCATCCATCACATTCCCAAAGTTCACTGACAAAAATAATCAGGACCAGGTATTTGTACATCAGCCTTTATCAGTAATTTTAAAATATTATGCTACTTTTATGTGGATGAATGTTTCTAAACTGTCAAATACCTTCAAAACGTTTCAAAGTGTTTGGAGTTGGTGTCTACAATTGAGAATGATGTGTGATGCAGCATAGGCAAACCATATGCTTTTGAACTGTTTTTACCTGTCAAATTTGTATTTTACCTGCTATAATGTTCTCAGTATTTTAGCAAAAAGACAGTCAAAACAATCTGTAACTGAATTATTGTGGGAATGGAAAAATATTGTAGATAATAAAATAAATTTTTCTACAGAGCCACCTGAGACAACACCATCTGACTTCAAACAGTTTTAAAGAATTTATTATTGCTCTTGCAAAAGAACTGAATAAAAATCAGTAAGGACTTGGAGTTCTGGATAGGTCCACCAGAATTTTTGTACTTGTGAATGCCCAGTTATGTCCAGGAAGGAAGGGGAGATGGAATCACAGAGGTATTTCCCCTTAGGGAAATAAGATTCCCCTAAGGTGGAATCTACCTTAGCTTCTGTCCTAGGTTAAAAAT
>VXAC01005613.1:777252-836545 GCA_013399225.1 Rhipidura dahli | reverse complement strand
GAATTGTCTCTTATTTCTGACATTCTTGTAGAAGTAGAAGAAGCGTGAAATTCAGAAAGGGTCCTCGTGCTCATGGGTGAGCAACTCTGGCTCCTGCCAGTCCCCCAGAAAGCTCATTTAGTTCTCCAGAGGAGGAGAATTAGGGATGTGGACCCAGGAGCAGCTCACAGGTCAGTCTTACCTTGGCCACAGTGGGGACTAACCTGGTTAATGGATATTATTGTCTGGAGCTCTGAGAGCTGCCACAACAGACCAAAACAGGGCAAAGAAAGCAGTGGGTTTGTTTCAGGGGCTCTGAGCACACCAGTGAAAGTATAGCTGCAAGTATTGCTGTAATATTGATCTTTACAAATACAGATAAGGTTGCTTCTAAAGCCCATTTGCATAGTTCAATCTTTTAAATGTTTTTTTTCTGCAACATCCAAGGTAAACTTCATGCTAAAGGCCAGAACAATTTCTGTACAGATGAGACCTTTGGTAGCCAAAAGCTCTAACTTACTTATTTAGCAGAGAGACCTAAACTTTGGCTGGTTTTGCTAGATGGCATTGGTGGCACTGTGCTGATGGCTGCCTTAGTTTGCACTCTCAGCTCTTTGCTGAAGGACATTGTTCACTTTGCACTTCACAGCACCCGTGCCAGAAGTTCCCTGGTGCCACAAAAATCTGAACCAGCAGGTCCCTCTGAGAGCCTGAAGCAAAGTTTCATGGTGATGCATCTAACCTGCAGAGACAGTGTGGTGACAGTCCCACTTGCAGTCCCAGATGTTCCCAAAGTTGCCCAGGAAGCAAAGTGTGCCCATGCTGCACTGGGTATTCCCCTGCCTCTGGATTACTTCAGTATCCACAATGCTGCTTCTGAAAGGAAGATCCTGAGATTTCAGACAACTTCTAGCCACCATCTCTCCAGAAGTACCTGCCAGTAGCTAAATCTCCCCAAGAGAGACTGAGAAACAAAATGGGAATGGAAATCAGGATTCAAAGCCAGGTCTGATTCATCTGAGGAGCAGAAATAAAAAACTTCTTCACCCAGTGATGGGAAGAAGTTCCTGTCTGATGCATGGTCAGGGGAAGCCTGGAAGTTTAGAAGGGCATTACACTTCTTGGTGCTCCTCTTGGTTCCCCAGCCACCAGACCCAGGACTGTGGAGCACTGCCAAGCTGTGCTAAGGGAGGAAGGAAAATAACAAATATTAATAACAAGTGATACAAATGAACTGAGTAAATGACATTACTGAAAAGGCTCCCTAGGGCTCGAATGAATTTGGGTCCTGCATGCAGGATATTTCTCATCATTTTGTGAGTAGATAGACAGATACAGTACAGATGAAGAAAATAAATTGCAGGGCTTCAGTCACAGAGCATATCAGTAGAACTGGTAGGGAATTTTCTGTTTAGAGGCTTCTGTCCTCTCAGGAGATGCAAGCTCATCACAACAGAAAGCTCACTGGACTTGAAACCGGACTTGATAAATAATATTTCTCTTCGCTATCAGAGAAAGAGCAAATGGCAACCCTTATTTTGCATTTTATTTGTATCTTATGTTCAAAAGCATTGCTATAAATGAGGATTTTAAGACACCAGATTATATTTATACATCTGAAAAGTGTACTCCAGTATTAAGGGAATGAAAAAATATTTGCCTGAGAATAGTTGATTTTTACAGTATTAAAATATTCCCTGTGCAGCAACCTGAGTAGGCCAAGAGACTGTTTCATATTTGGGTTGTGAGATGCATAAATATGATGCATTACATCAGGGAGTGTTAAGATATAATTTGAAGGACTTTAGAGACTGTTTGAGTGTGGAAGATGAGATACCAATAAAAAGGGAAGTAATCTTGAAGAGAGCTTGTATCCCTCGGAAAGCAAGGCAGCAAAAGATAAACTGTGACCACAGGCACACACTTAGTTGTCTTCCTTTATAAATATGTATCAGCTAAAAACAAGTACATCTGTCTCAATGTGTGTGTAAAAACCTAATCAATATGAAGGATAACAGAGCATGGGCTTGGTCTGGTGAATGCACAGATGTTGTGATATATGGGTATGTTAATAGAAGCCTGGGATGGTAATGAGTGCATGGATACAGCTATAAATACACAGGCGTGGGCTCTTTGCACTGATCTTTGCTCTTAAGGGCAATGCTGAAGCAGCAGTTTGCCACTGCTCTTCCTGGCTGGTCACTGCTAATCAATAGCCTTATAAATCTGTGCATTTAGGGCACTGCCAGTCTGATTCCTCATGTAAACACCTGTCAGGTTCAATTAATGGCCAGCCAGGTCTGCTGCTCTCCCCTTGCCTTCTCCTGAGGCAGCACGGAGCCCTGCCTGCATTTAGTGTGGTAGTTTGAGTTGTTCTTCTCTTCCAGTGGTGAAGAAGGAAAGAGAAAATCATCACAGCCTCCTGCATCAGGGGGGTTTCCAGGTTTGCTGCATTGCTCCTAACTCCTCATGCCTTGCTCCCAGCTCACTCCTGTGTAATCAGTGGGGAAGGTCTGCACTTGTGAGAAAAAAACCTCACCTGGAGGAGGAGCATGTGAATGTGGATGGGAAATAATGTAGTGAACCACAGGCATGGACAGACCAAGAAAACAAATATGTCCTTACAGACTAATGCACACATTAAAACACAAGAAAAAAAAGGAATAACCAAAAAAAAAAAAAAAAAAAGATACAGAGAGGTAAAGTTAGCAGCGAAGTCCCTCCCTCAAGGATCCATCCCAGAGTTTGTTCAGCTCAGCATATTCATAAATGGTTTAGGGAGAGGAATAAATAACAAAAAACTATTCAGAACAGTCAATTCTGTGCTGATTTCAAAGACTCACAAAAGGAGCTCACAATGCTGAATGATGGGGTGATAAGATTGCAGTTGAATTTCAATACTAGTGAATACAAATTAATGCATTTGAGGAAAAAAAACCATAACCACACATGCAAAATTATAGGTTATAGGAATTAGAGAGACGGAAGAAAAGGATAGGAGAGGTTTGTATAGGAACCATGCAGACAAGAAAGGTTGCAAATAATTATTCATTATGCCCAAGAAATAACCAGTGTGAAATGCAATGATCAGAAGAAGGATAAAAAACCCAAAACCAACAGAAATTATTTTTTATGCACTTCATAATTAAATTGTGTAACTTGTTGCCACAGGAAATTGCAGAGACAAAAGCAAAATCTGGTTCATGAAAAAAGTTTAATCTCACTGATGGAGAATATGTCATTGCAGATTAATGGTGGCTCAGAAATTCCTTGAACTGCTGTTTGCCAGGAGCTGGTAGGACATACCAGACAAAAACAGCTTCCCATACAACCTGTTAATCCTCACCCAGGGGAATCACTGATTAAAAAGAAAGGATTGGATGCTACCTGCTTTTAATCTAGCCCAGAATGCTGGTTCTTATATTTTTAATAGCAATATTCTTACCTACTTTGGAGGAAAAAAAAAACAAACCACAATACCAAACTTCCATACATTTCTATGAAAACTAGACAAGGTGTGGCAATCATGGGATACACTACTCTAAATTTCCAGCCTATGGAAAAAGGGATTATTTCCCTCACTTTCCTACTCATTGGGATAATATCCATATCTTAATCAGCATCTCTGCTTCCCCATCACCCTGACTTTGCCATAAACTCAATTGTTCCAAGCTGGCAGCTTGCCTGGCAATACAGGGACTGTCAGCCATGAACAAAAAATGTCCTGCTTGTCAATAGTGATTCACAGCGTGGCCTTAACCATATCAGAAACTCAACCCAGATCCAAAATACAAAAGCTGTTTCATGAATGGTAACGTTTAACAAAGACTGTTTTCTTGTAGTTCTCCCACGAGTCAGGTTTTCTGCCTTCTTTCCCATGCACCCCAAGTATTTCCAGTTCCTTCCAGCAGAGCAGTTTGGGTCTCATGTGACGAGGCTGGTGGGCACTAGCTGGGTGGCTCTTACCCCCAGGATATGTGAGCTCAAAAATGCCCCTTTAAGTGGGCATCTCCTTGTTCCTTCTTTGGTCTCCCTTGGGTTTCCCTTTTGGTCTCCTCCTTCTTTGGTCTCCCCTTTGGTTCCTTCTTCTTTTGTCCTCCATTTACCAAAGTTTTAAAGGTATCATTAAAGTCTTTCATTCTCACAGGTTTGTTTAGGTTTGAAAAGACCTTTAAGATCATCAAGTACAAATGTTAGCCCAGCACTGCCAAGCCCCCACTAAACCACATCCCTAAGTGCCACATCTACAGGTCTTTTAAATACCTGCAGGGATGGTGACTCCACCATTTCCCTGGGCAGCCTGGTCCAGTGTTTGACAACTCTTCCGATGAAGAATTTTCCTGATATCCAACCTAATCCTCCCCTGGCACAACTAGAGGTCATTTCCTCTTGTCCCATCATTTGTTCCTTGGGAGAAGAGATTGACCCCCACCTGGCTACAGCCTCCTTTCAGGAGGTTGTAGAGAGGGATGAGGTCCCCCCTGAGCCTCTTTTTCTCCAGGCTGAACACCCCCAGCTCCCTCAGCTGCTCCTCACAGGACTTGTGCTCTACCTCCTTCACCAGCTCTGTTGCCCATCACTGGACAGACTTCAAAATCTCAATGTCTTTTTTGTAGTGAGGGGCCCAAAACTGACCACAAGATCCAAGGTGTGACTTCATCAGTGCTGGCAGGGGCAGAGTCACACCATCATTGAGTGAAAATGGCCACCTGCATCAAAAGCTGTAGAAGGGGAACAGACAGACCAAAAACTCCAATACACAACTTTGATTCCAAAACAAAAGGGTCACAAAAAGTGTCATATATCACCCTTTGTCTGCAGAGCTTATAATAATTCAACCTCAAGGGACAAAGTCATTAAGACAGAATCCCAGTGTGTATTAAAGGAAGCCCACCATTTTTCCTAGTAAAACAGACAGGAAAAACAGCTTTTGGGTCATTTTAATTTATAAGAAAATATTAGAGAACAAAAGGGCTTTTCTAGAGGTGCCCTAACTTGTAAACATTTTTGGTGTTTTCTGTTTCACTATGAAGAGGGATAGCTTCTCCCTCTGCAGCACCTGATGAAACAAGAAGAGACAAACACAACCACAGGATGGAAACAAATTGCAGACCCCATACAATTACACAGTTCAAATTCTTAAATCATATAAACTGCAACTCAGGCATTTCAGTTCAGTTTAGTGGAGAACCAGAAGAAGAAAAAGATTCTTTGAGAAAACTCATTTTGTCTGAAAGGAAAACATTGCCAGCCAGCCATGAGCTGCAAGTTCAAACACCTTTGCTAAAAGCCTCTATTCATTTGCAGTTTATTGGATAGCATGAAGCTGCCCATTCTGGTTATATTCTCTTTTTTTAAAATGCTTGGAACAGTGAAATATAGGAAGATTAATCATATGCAATATATATTCATTAGGTAAATTTCAGATGACGAATGAAATAGATTACTTTGCATAAATATTTCTCATATAATATGAATGAGCATCATATTTAATAAAAATCACAAACAAGTGGAGACTGATTGCCCTGCACACAAAAGCAATATAAAATAAACACCTTCATTAGCAACAGTTTCACCACTTACCTCCACATGCTATTCATATATACCATCCATTTATAACAGCAAATTTGGTCTGGATTTTGCCATTTTACAACTATTATTCCCTCAAGAGGAAAACAATATGAAACTTTATGGTAACTTCTCTTTTATTTTATACTGCACATAAATTTTTGTCAGGTCACAGGGAGCAAATAAGCAGAGTAAGTCCCATTTTCTTTCCATTCTTTCTTGTCTTCTTTTTGGGTTTTTTTTGTTTTTCTTTTTTTTTAATTACTGCTTCTTTTGAGAAATATTTTCCATGAGAACATTTCCTCCCATGTTAAAATATAATCACTATTTGGAGGGGGGGAAATGGGCTATGGGTCAAGTTTTATTACTGCCTGTTAAGAGACCAGTCACTGTTATGGAAGGGTATAAAATCAGCTATACTGCAGAATCAGTACAGCACTGGACCAAATGAAAATAAATTATTTGAGAAACCAGTGGGCAGTTTGTTGGAGCAACACAGAACTTTACCATAAAAGCCTCTTTTTCACACAGGTGAAAGCCTGAGAACAGTCAGTCCCTTGGGGAACAACATGCAAGGCTGCCCAGAGCTGGCACAGCACTGGAGAAGGGGAGCACCTACCATCAGTTCCCTCTCTGTAAAGACAAAATCTCATATAGTCAGTGTCCATAGGAGAGAGTCCTTCCTCTTTGAGTAATGCAGGGCACAGGGGTCAGCATCCAGCACTACCTGGAGCTGTCCAGCCTTCGGGATTTTTATAAATCTTTGTACATAAAATTTCAGGGCACATTTCAGAACAAAAATACAAGTTCATGGAGAAAGGGGTGCTAAACACAAAGATGCACCACCTCTGGCTGAGGAATTTGCTGAGTCACATATCAGAGGCTGGAAGAATGTGCTGGGAAATAATCAGTCTGCATTTCTTGCCTCTACTACTGCCCGCTATCAGAGAGAGCACTGAGCAAGATGAACCCCTGCTCTGACCTGCAGCTGTTTAGTAGTTGATCGTTCTCAGTCTAATCTAAGCTAAAAATATGCTTCATATTTTTCATCAAATACAAGTAGAAGCTTGAGCATAAATAACCACGTGTGTCTGGTGCAATGTGCTCTAGGAAGAACTCCAGAAAATCAGGCAGTGATGGAGAATGAACGGGGGGGAAAGCTGGGTAAAGAAAAGTTGGAAGCTGCGGGATTCAGAACACACCTAATTATCCCTAATGACAAATGTCATAGAGTCAAATGCAAGGTCACACTGCTTACTGAAAACAAGCACTGATACCACCCTGAACTTGTCAGTGCTGTGCATCATTTTTACTGACACAGTCTGACAGTTTGCTGAGGAGAAGAGAGTGGTTTTTCCTTCACTGACACAAGCAGCCCAACGACAGGGGCTTTAAGGACAGACAGCGAAGACGTGTTCTTGTCAGAAATTGCACTTCACAAAGGCCTTTAAGAGACTAGGATTCTTTAAAAATTGCTTTTCCCATTATTGGTCTACCCTGTGTGGTTTTCACCTCATGGAGAAGAGTCTTGAATGCAAGAGCCTCAAGGGTTTAGCTCTATTTTTCCAATTGTGTTAATAGAGAAGAGTCCAGGGTACCAAATTAATACTGAGTCCAGAGAATAATTAGTGCAAACCTTCGTGTGTATCCCCATCAACCCAGGGAGTTTTACAATTCACAGACACATCACAGAGCACATTAATGGCTAACAAAGTCTCCAGGGGTGCTGTAATGATTTACACCAGCTAACCTGTAGTTTCTGAGCTTCGGCCTTTTGCTTTCCAAATGAGCAAGGTTTTCCCAAAGGAAAGAAAGTAGGAAATAGGAAGTAGGAATTTGGGAGGTGGAGAGAAAGAGAGATATTGGAATCCTTCTGTCAGAAAAAAACTCAGCAAAGCTCTCAGAGCTTCCATGAGGATCCACAGGCTGAACTGCATCAAACTGCAGCTTGTGTTTAAAAGAGATTGAGTTTCAAGACTGCTATTTTGCCCACCTTGCTCTGCTGTCTGCTTTTTATTGCTCTATCAACAACCTCTTTCTCTTTTTCCTGTGCCTTATTATTAAAGCCTCCCCTCCTAAATCTACCCACGAACATAAAAAAATTCTGAAATGGCATCATCTATCTTACCAAAAGGATGAAATTCTACCATTTGAATTAAAAATTTGGAAAAATAACATGGATTCTGTCTTTTCAGGCTGAATTACTGCTTTAATCCATCATGCTGGCTACAGTGGTAAATGATGGTCCAGAACTCTGGGAGACCACTTGATTAGCTTTTAATTACCCATCAGGCTGATGCTGTGACAAGAGACATTGTAGGTTCTTGATTTCTACACGAATCGCATGAATGGCTGTGATTAACACAAATGCTGTGAAATTAATAAGAGTGCTTTTGGAAGAGATTATGATGATATATTCTCAAATTGAAGCAAGAGCAAGCCATGATTTGTGGGTTAAATTACAATTTTGCTTCCTCCCCCTCAAAATTTTAGTGCCAGAGTGCCAAATAGTGTATTTCCCTGCATGTTCTTACAGCTATTTGCATTTGTAGGAGGCACTTTACAGCTGGTTTTTAGGGGAGAAGTGGCTGCATCACAACAAGGTGCTGGAGAGTCAGCTTCAAAATGTGCATAACTGGTACGAATATTCCATTACAATGTTGTACTTCTTCTCCCTTGGGAGCCAAGCCCTGCAGGACAATCTGTAAAATACAAATACCACAAATGGAGAAACATGCAAAAGTATAAAGGAAGACAGGGAAAAATAATAGGCCAACTTCTTGTCAAACCAAGTGGCATTATCAGTTATTAACTTGACCTATTACATCACAGTGGTGGGAAACCCGTTGAGGAAGGCAGAAGCAGGAATAAGAAAAGGAAATACTGCATTGCCCAGCCGTAAATATAAAAACAAAAGCTGATGTTATTTTTTCTTTTCTTCCCCAGGTACCACACTTTTTGACAGTGCTGAGATTAACAACCTCCCTCTCAAAATGTGTGGCCAGCCTTTGCACTCAAAATAACACTCTCTGGTTTCATTCCCTGGTAGGTCTTGATAAGGCTTCTGCAGAATTTTTGATGCAGAGCATTATCACACTGCTGTGGTATTGATTGATCCGCTGTGATATGGGCAGGAGGTGCTCACACAGCCTTGAAATCCCCTGCTTGGGCTTGCAAATGGTTCTCCACGGCAAGATTTATGCTACTGAGATGCAAAGAACTAAAGCAAAGTTCACAGGCATTTTAGAGATGTAATTCCAGCTCCTAAACTGTTTGTATATTTTAAAACATGTATGTAAAAAAAGCATATATTATTTATCTTCGTTGTTCACAACTACTGTGTCGCTGGGCATTTCTCAGTGATTTAGGGGGAAAAGCTACTCTTCATAACACAGCTGTCAGGTTTCCCAGGCTGTGTACCACAACACATTTCAGGATCACTCTTAATTGGTGCCTGAGAGAGAGCTGTAGTAACTTGATTTGATGCCACTCTTTGCCAGCAGACAGTACAGAGCAGCCTGTGAGCTCAGAGAAGAGATTTGTACTGGCTGAAACCACCAGCTCAGGGCAGCTGCTGTACATCAGAGCAAAAAACCACATCCAAGAAAGGGGACACAACCAAGAGAGAATTCAGACAGAGACAGTCCACGCAGTTTGCAGAAGACTCAATTTATTTGCAGGGTTTTTGTCCTACTAGAAGTTGCAGACAATGACAGCTGTGACATTTGACTTATACAGCATCAGCTTGGCTTAGTCACTGCTGAACAGTACTGCATTTCCATTAATTCAATCATTGAATTGGTTTCCTCCAGACTGAATTTTTCATATTATTATTGCAAATTGATCTATACTCCCAGCTCTCATATTCTGTCAGAGCTCACACTGTAATAAGAGCAACCATGTGCAAGTGCTGTTCATTATAGGAGAACATAAGTGGGATCTAAATTATTCCCCCATATTAGTCATGTATTAATTTCCATTAGTTACTAATTACCAGTAGTTAGCATCTTTGGGCTCATGCAAAGAGACAGCATGAAGTTCCTGAATCTCCTACATAACCTGGCATGTGAAAGGAGCCCTGCTGTAACTCAGCTCTGATCTAGAGCTGGTGGGAAGTACTACAGTCTGTGACTTCAGCCTCAGGAAATGCCAGGACACCAAATTCTGAATGTTTCTATAAAACTCTCCTAGGAAAAAAAGTGTTCCAATGAAAAGAAGTGTTCCCTTATCCTTTTAGATTTGAACTTTGCTCTGCTCCAAAGTGGTTCCATGATAGCACTTAGCAGCAGGTACATGTAGCACACATGACTGGGATAAAAGATGCTCAAGGAAACAAAAAATTATATGCTATTATCCACATTTGTTGCAGATAGAGACACACTCTCCCTGGACACTAAATCAGCCAGAATTACTGTGAATATGGTTAACCTGTCTACAAACTGTGTTCTGCCTTTCTGTGGGAAGAATTGATAAGACTGTCCCCTTGGAGAAGCAGCTTGTAAGGGATGGGATGCAGAGCACAAGTTAAAACTCCACAGAATAATCAACTGCATAAGAGATAAGAAGCAACTAACAATGCAGCTTTTCTACAAAAAGGATTTGGGTTTTTTAGAGGATCAGAAAATAAAGAGAGAAAAAAAAATAAAAGAGGAAAAAACCTCATAAAATAACTCTTGAAATACAAACAGAATTTCTTCTTCGCAACTCAAAGTTGACCGAATCACTAAGAAAACACTCTTCTGCTTTGAGCATCCATCCATTCAAGGAATGCATGGATCAGAGAGAGGAGAGAAAAATAACAAGAGCTCTAGAAAATGTGACCTTATAGGAAAGACTTGGGGCTCAGTTCAGTTTGGAAAAAGGAGACCAAGAAAACAAACATCAACAACATAAAAGATATATACATAAAAAAATATTAATAATGTGTTATTCATGCCTGCTGTAGCTAGGAGATAGATATTCAAAAGCTGTAATAGACTGTAAGGAGGAGTTTAGACTGTCATCATTAGAGGTTTCTAAGAAAATGGTGGCTAAACTTCACCCTGCACCAGAGAAAAAACACCATTCCTTGTGTGAGCTCCAATAAGCACATGCCCATTTATCCAGCAGAGCCATCATCCTTCAGATCCAAGGCAGACAGAGCAAACCACTCCAGTCTTGTGCTAGATAGAGGCTCCTGCCTCTTTGTACAGACTGGACTGAAACTGCTAATTAACCTACATTTGTGAAACGCTTCAAGATGCTCTCAGATATGAAGGTGGGCTTGGAGCACGGAGGAAAGCAGACAGAACAAAGAGAAAAGCAAAACAGAACAAAGCCCAGTAGTAGGTTGAGTTCTGCTCCTGTGAGTGGTGCTGGAAATCCAGGGCAGTTTTCTGTGGGGCCACAGGTGCAATTAACACAAACAAATCACCTTTTCTGCTGCACAGACTTGTAAAGGATGTTATTTGCATGATTAGCACCCAGCTACTCTTGCCCAATCTGAGCCTTTACAGGACAAAGGAAGCAGCCTCCACATGAGGTGTTTCAGTGTCTGGGGGATGTCACACCCTTTCAGCTGTATGGTCTGATTGTTGATCACAGGGGGAAGATCTTTGGTGGGTAGGGCAGAGAACTAGAAACAAAATTCCCTTTTTAACAAGAGGCAGAAAACAAGAGCACAGTGCACAAGCAGACTCACACTTCAGAACTGCCACTCTCAGCATTCAGCCTTTACAAGATTTCCCTCAATATTAGAGACATTAGTGATTGCTGATACACACGGATGCAATTAAGGGGGAGCAAAGAAAGGATCCACAAACAAGCAGATGAGCTCTGTATTTGGAGAGGGTATAAAAGCTGAATGATTTATTCATTTTTCTGGTTTAGCTGTGAAAGGAAGGTATAGACCCATCCCCATGAAGAGTCTTGCAGCAAAGCTTGTAGCATGGATATAAAGTGGATTAAAGAGGGGAAGTTTCTTTTATGTTTTTTTGCTCTTTCTCTTTTTATAGCATTTATGTCTGCTTTTCAAAGTGGGGACCATGATTTCATCTGGATCTCTATAACAATGTTGTTGACACAGAGGTCATAATTCTGCAGACCACGGAAGTCATCAGAAATTTCTGAGAGAAATAACTCCGTGCAATTTTTTTTTCTATTTTTATCTCATCCCAAGAGACTTTGATGATTTTCAGCCAAATTTTCACTAAAATAATTTAATTTCCTGATAACCTACTTTTAATCTATAAAGAGCATCGATGTTCCCTCTTTCAGAGAATTTCCATTTGTGTGTATTTCCATCAGAAAGACCCTCACTGGGAATTGCCACGTAATGAATAAATGCCAAAGCTGAGCTGAGATCCTGAGTTTACCTCCAAAGCTGTCTCTTCATGCTTTCCAGGGACATTGACATCATTCTGATTTTACTTGGGACTCCAGAGGAAGCCTCGAGTAGAATTAATTTGAGACAAGAGATTCTGCCCTGTGTGCAACCCGGGGATTCAGGATTGTTATTGAGATCACAAGGCAGTCATAAATACACTCTGAATGTGAACAAGAGTTTTCCAAATGGCCCACGTGAACCAGACTACCTGCAATATTGGCATTAAATCTGTGCTTTCCCTGCTGAAAATTAAGAGTTCCCCAATTGTTACATGGAACCATGGACAGAAAGAGGTTTGTAGAAAAGCAGGAAATTATATAAGCCTGAATTCTCCTTTGCTTGCCTTTGCAAGGAGCTCAAGCACAGCTTCCCAGGATGCTGCTGGCTAGAGGAATGAGTATTTGTAGCACCTCAAGCACATCAATAGAGTGAATCATGGAGAGATTCGGAGCACCTCAGCTCAGATACTATGGTAGGGGCACAGGATGACTGGTTTAGTGATAGATGTCAATAATTCAACTGTCTGGAGGATTTCCTCTCAATTTTAGTGTCAGAAAAAAAAGACAATCTAGAGTCCAGGGCCACAAAATAAAAGTTTTATTGAAAAATAAAACAAAATTAAACTCGGGAGTGATTCCCGAAAAATTAACAAAAAAAAAAGGAAAACAAAACCGGGTGTTGGTGATTGAAAATCTGGCTAAAGCCCAAGGGAGGAGAGGCTCAGCTCTCTCCGGGGCAGAAGACTGCAGCTTGGGAATAGGCCCTCCAGTTAAGCTGGAGAGCCAGACTATAAATTGCCAGAGAGGCAGAGGTCGCTTCTCCCAGAGCTGGGTACTCTCCAGGCTATCCCACAGAGAGTGGCAGCCGGGGGTCCTGGGGGCGAGCCTTTTGCTAGATGGAATCTCCGCCCAGGAACGCCCCGATCCGCCTCCTGTCCTGCCCCCATGGTCCCGGATCATTGGATGTTTTAAATAGTGAGGTCTCTCCTTCCCTCCAATGGCTCGCATGTTGTCTAGGCTGTTAATTTAGGTGGGAAGGAGCCTCATTAATATTCCGGGTTACCATGGAGGCAACTTACAGTGGGACAGTGTGATGCCTATTTTTAGAAGGTGCCCTTTAATATGCCTCCCTTAGGCTTAGCTTGGGCTTAACAGAAATATAAGGATTTTTATATAAACTGCTGAAATTTAGTTCCTAAAACTCTAAACCCACCCTGAACATGTGTGTAACATTAGAACCATCAATTTAACACCTTGAAAACTCAGAAACCTGTTTAAATAACTTATACAATGAACATGTGGTGCAAACTTCAAAACTAACTCCTTTTAACTATACAAACTTATATTAACCGTTTTGTGAGAATATAATTAATTAACAACTTTAACTGTATAAAACTTGGGAACTTGGATGTTTGGGAAAGTCTTTTTAATTGTCAGAAGCAAAAGTCAATTTGGAAGGATTTGTTTGTGACATTTAGGAACAGTGTGTACTCAGGAAGAAGAATTGCTCTTTTCAGGAGCAGTAAACACCCCTTTTTCCAGTGCTTTTTTTTTTTTTTTCTAATAAAGTGCTGACAAAGTTTCAAAGCCACTATTTGAGGGTGCCCTTCATGGCCCCTTATTGAGATGTGCAATTTGCACATCTGCCCGTAGAAAGGAGGTGAATAAACTGATAGTGAAATCTAGACCAATTTTGGAGCTGTAACTTACTTCTAACCACACAAGCAGTCCCATTGAGTTCAAAATGCCTGAGCCCAGTAAAGGTCTTTTTTGACTTAGTCATACTGAAATATTGTTCTGTCACATTTTGAGTAATTGCTGGGAACTGGTGGATAATCATAGGCAATTTCCACAGCACAGGCAAACTGACTCAACTCCTGCAAGTGAACATCAGCAGAGAATAGCAAGAAGCCTTTCCTTACCAAACTTCTCAAGATTTCCTTGAAAATGTTTGGATTCAAACACCAGTGGCTTTCACAAACACAAAAGCTTGATTTTAAATGCAGTTGTGTCAAAAGCTACCAAGGGACCTTATGTCCCTGCCCTAAACTTTGGGATCTCCAAATTTGGTTATCCTGTAAGAGCTGAGTAAGTCTTGTAACTCCATCAGATCCACTGGGATCAGAACCTTTTTTCTGCAGTGCTGTCTGAAAAAAATCTTATGGTGCACCACGAATTTCTACAGAGTTATTCACCAGAGGATTTGTTTTTATTATCACCAGGAAGCTAAGAAGTCTGCAGTACATCATGGTTTGCTTCCAAAGCAGCTAGGAATATCCATGAATAAATCATGAAGATGCTTAGGAGTGTTCATATGTTTGAATTACAATATGTTTCCTACACTAATTAAGAAATATTCATCCAACTTACTTGGACTCCGTCACATATTCCGTATTGGTCATGTCAGCATTATCCTTATTTTCCTCCTGAACCCACTCAGTATTGGCAGAGTAGTTTGCAGGCATATGTATTGCACAGCCTCCCTAGCAACCCCTAAATGAAAAGGGAGTAATCCTCCAGAGAAGTTTTCACTATGGATTTGCATCTCTCTCCAGACTGTTAGAGCTTCTTCACCCCCAGTTCATAATATCTAATTACCCTGTAGCCTGTTCTCAATTACTGAAAGCCCAGCCCTCACTTATTGAATTATATAGTTTAATGTTAATAGATCAGAGGTTAACTGGCTCAATATTAGAAAAGGAGTCACTGGCTCAGCAATACAAAAGGAGTCAGGATTATGTTGAGCTCCTCATTATTATTAATTGGGCTTTAAAGAGGGAACAGAGAACAGCATATGTCAGCCACAGCAGGGCTGGAAGGAGAAAGTCAATATTTACAGACATGAGTGTCTCCTACCTGAGATGCAGATCATTCTGAGCAGCTGGGGCTTGAAAAAGTCAGCTTCAGACTTCTGTGGATCAGACCAAGGCGAAGGAAGTGATATCAGAACAGCAATACTTTACCCAAAGAAACCCGAATACTCTTAATACCAACAAAGATACAGAGCTGTTAGGTGGCTGTTCTAACTGACTGGGCAGGAATGGTACCAGGTTATCATCAATCAGACACAAAAGATACAGGGTTAATTCCCCATCTCTCAGCTGTTTTCCCTCCCATTTTGAATGTGTTGAGGATGGGGTGGTGGTAATGCTGAAGGCTTTTAAGGAAACCAGGAAATACAGGGGAAAATGACTTTATTTTTATTAGACTCGCTGATGTAGTCAGAAAAAGCATAAAAGCTTTTGATCATCTGTTAGATACCTATGGGGTAAATGGGCTGCTTGCTGTGGTATGAGAGGGGAAGACAAAGCAGACAGCCAGCAGCTTTGATCTTCCAGATAATGCTAAAGTAAAATCCCAGTTCCACTACCTCTGGTGCTTTATGAAGTGTTCAGACACGGTTTTTCCTCTTTTTTTCTTTTATTTTTTTTTTCTTTTTCTTTGAACCTGTACATTTAGGTGACCAAGAAACAGCTACCATGGGCTGGCTGAGCCTTGATAACCATCAACAGGCACTGCTCCCCGCAGCAAGTACAGTGTAGTACAAGTTATTTTAATCTCAGTGGACGAAACTTAAACCTCATTATCTCACATTTACTAGGACTTAAAGTGCTCCCAGTACAGTTATTTCTGCTACTCTTCTCTGGTCTTTTCAGATAAACAGAGTCATATTTCATGCCACAGTTATGAACTAACATTTAGACCAGTTTCCAGCAGCCTTTTCTCTGGTTTTTAGGAAGGCATTTTTGACCGTTTGGATTAATTTTACACCAGAAATCCCTTTTTAGAATGACTGTAAACCACATTACCCTTCTCCCAGTATAAGTCTCAGAAGCAATATCTTCCTCTTAAGAAAATGACCGTATTATTATTACTGAAACTGGGACTTCAGTTCATACTTCTCTTTTCCTTATAGACATGAGCTCAATGTAACTGGACACTTTAAAGAAATTTTTCTAAAGATTCACACAAAGCTTTTCTGAAGACCAGGATTCAAGAAGTCAAGCCTTTTCTATGACTCAAATTATTGGGCTAGTTATTCTAAAAGCTGTAACATTCCTAACCCTTCTGTTCTCAGCAGTTATTGTTCAGAGCAGGAGTTTATACCTTTATAATAAATGAAATTATTCCCTGTTGAGGAAGATCTCTTTATTTGCAGAACACTCTAGCTTTTAGGCTTTTAAACCCACCACGCTTCTTCTAAGCCAAACAATTCCAATTACCCTTATTGGTGCTAGTGAAATTGTTTGCAGTAATTATTTGTCTTTCTAACACCTACACTGAACACAACATTTTGCCACTCTAAAGAAAGCCTTTTAGCTGGAGTTTGCTTCTGAAGGCATGCAAGCTGTTAGGGGAAAGGTGAAACAAACAAAAGCATAGCACTGAATTCATGGAAGAGCACTGAATCAAACTAAGAATCTGGAGTTCAGTGACACTGAAACTCAATTATCTGTCACAAGGTGAACCTAAGCCTCCCAAAGTTTCAAGCCTTCCAGCTTTCAAAACAGCAAGAAGTTATCAGTCTGAGTGAAAGCTGACAGCACAAGAGAAGAGTTGTGCAGCAGACTGCAGGACTGAAAGCCCCTTGTCCGGCTCTGAGGGCTGAGAACTCTCTGGGTCCCACCAAATCAGCAGCTGGTAGCAGCCAAGAGCAGAAGGGCAGAGGAAGAACTCACTCTCGTGGAGACAACACTTGCCACAAGGATATTCCTGCCCCATGGAGTCTCCAGATGTCCCCTTTGCAGAGCTGTTACTGCCCAGCTCCTCAGCAGAGGCACAACAGCTATGCTGTTATTACTTTGAAAACCCACCAAAAATGCAGGAAAAACAACTCAGCTCATTGTGCATCCAGGCAGGACATGCTCAAGCCTGCAGCCCTCCTGGCACCTCAGCATGAGGAGAAATGGAGAGGCTCACCTGGCAGACACCAACCTTTGTGCAGGGTGACCCTGGGTCATCCTTGGCTCAAACAACCCCTGAGCTAATGGCAAACCACCCTCGGGGAGAGCTGTTTGGAAGAACATTAGCAGGGATAGTCCCATCTGTCTTCTTTTGCATTATTTTTAACTTGGTGCCCCCAGGTTGGGCACCATGGAGAATTTGCCCTTGGGCTACACAGGGGCCATGCCCTAGAGCTTCCCATCACTGCCTCATCCTCCAAATCCTGTGCTGATGATGGCTGGTCCCAGGGGCAGATCATGGCCCTACAGGCTTCTGTAATGACACCTGTATCCCCAGCATCTGCCCCCAGTTCCCCAAATCCTCCCTGGTTATTACAAACTACCAGCTCCTGGCAATATTGTCAATGACGTGAGTTGAGAAGCAGTTTTCATATTACTGATAATTGCAGGAAAATACAAGAATTTGCAGAAAACCATGAGGCCAGCTTTGATTACTCAGGTGCCTTTTGTCTTATTTGACACAGAGTCCTATCCAAATTATAGCTCCCTGTGTACAAAGGCAGCCTGTTACATTTTTCCTTCTATGAAGGGAACTTGGTTTTTTTGCAATGCCAAACAATACCCTTGTTGGGAAAATATTGCCTTATTTCTGAGGAAAAATGTTTGCCTTTAACAGATCAGGACAGTTTTATGTAACCACTGACTTAAGTCAACAAGATTTCTACAATAATTACCCTCTTTTCAACTCCTATTTCCAAGAACTCCACCAGCAGAAAATCCTTATCAGTTTATATACAATCACTTCTGGAATTTCCTGTACATCAGCAACATGTACCTAATTATTTTTAGTGATCTCATTAAGTAAAACACTTAAGTGACCGGGACCCAAAATTACCAGGATTTGGGGAAGGCAAAAACTAAAAGACCATCTCATTTCATTTGTCTAAACTCAATTTACTTTTACGAGATTCAATTTTTTAAGCTGTCATTTTTAACCACTCCTTTTAGTAGTAATTTTTTTGAGTTAGCAAATGATTCAGACTGTGAAACTGCTGCTCTTTTGCTGACAGAAGTGCTGAGATTATTGCTGGAGATGTGCTTCTGGAAGCCTCCTGTAATGAGATGATTCAGTCATCAGTGAGTCTGGACGGACTCGGAGATGTCTCTTCCAGGGCTGAAAAACTGGAGGCATTTTAGAACACAAGGGGCATTTGAGGGTTTATCAGACCCTTTCTAGTCCTTGCACAGCACCACATTGCATCAGCCCCATCACACAAGCTCTGGGGACAGCTGTGCTTCCAGATTAGTGTGCCCTGACCACACTGCTGTGTTATGTCACTGTTCATTTAGGCTGCTGTAGCCCAAGCTCAGAAATGCAGTGAAGAAGGCACAGATACAAATGCCTTACTGCTATTTTTCATAGATGTGTTCATCAGCTAATGGTAGTTGAAAGTCCTCAGGTGGATTTAAAACATTTATTTGTGTCCCAGTACTGAAAGAATATTGAGAGAAAGCACAGAAGTGCAAATATATTTTTATGTTGGAATGCTCAATATGAATTCTGATCTCTGTCTAAAGACTTTGGAGTGTGTGAGCCGGTGACTCTGGTGGCCATTCAGTCCTGCCCAAAGCTTAGAGGTATTGCCAACAAGAGCTGAAGACAAGGAAGATTAAAATGAGAGATTGCAGGGGAAACCAAGAGATTCCTCCCAAAAATCCACATTTTACAGCAGCACTGCAGGGAAAGACAATCTATATTTGCAAAGTGTGTGTCAGATTCTGAACTGCCTTATTACAACATCCTCAGATAACAGAGGTGGGACAGCAGGGGAGAGAACTACTCTGCTAAGGTAGCTCTTTTTAGTGCTACTATGCAAGACATTTATGCATTTTTCATTATTTAATGTTTACTTACTCAGCATTTCCTAAAAAGGAATCAAACCCAATGTTTGGAGAAAGACACGCAAAGGATGACAGTAGCAACTTTTGAACCAGGAGGTCTGTGCTCATCTCCCAGCCTTTTTGGGACAGGTCAGGGCTATACAATGGGTAGAAGCAGGAAAGAGCCCTCATCCACAGAGGGAGACTTGGAAGCAAAGTGACATTGTGTCTCTCCCCACATGGTGGCTGCCCTTGATGCCAGTGGCATGGGAAGAGAGCACTGACTCCTTGAGTTACCTGTTAGGGCTGCTGCTGGTTGCTCTAAATTGTCTCTTGTTTGAAATGGCTTCTTTTCCAGCTCATGCTGAGTTCCTTGTTCGGAGCTGCCCCATGCTCATGATGAACATCTGTGAACACAGGAGTTTCCAAGGAAGAAACCATTCCGAGGGTTGGGTGGGATGTGGCTCCCCTCCCTCCTCAGCACCAGGCTCTTCACATCAGGGCCTGAACACACCAAAGCAGTGATGGCTTTTGAAAGAAGGGGCCTCATGTTCAGAAGTTAGTGGAGCCAGGTGTGTTACAACAGAGAAGGAAAAGCCACCAGGCCTGATTCATGTCTGCCTCTGCAGCACCACCTGTGACAGCAGAAGATTTAGGATGAGGTGGTGTTGTTTAGGTCTCCTCAACACACCCAGATAAGAGACACTGAAAAGTACCATGGCTCCTCCATGATGAGGAAAAACAGCAGTGCAGGAAAGCAAAAGTGAATGCAAATTAACTTTGCCCCAGGGAAGGCAAGATGCCAAAGGATAAAGCAGGATTTTTACCTATAAAATGTGTAGGTCTAGAAGACATTGAGTGTGTGGGGCAGGGGTAAATAGAAAGACCAACCTGCTCTAGCACTCTTCTATGACCTGTTTAACATCAAACTCTTTCTGACCATCTTCTGCACTGAGGAAATTAAAATTCCAGCTCCACGGCTCTGCTCTTTTGGGCACTGCCTCCCAAAAGGGCTTTCCCCAAGGGAAGGCTCTGCTATCCCACCCTGGTGCCAGCCCTTTCTCACACACACACAGCCTCCCCAGTGAGCCAGAGAAATTCAGCCCACTCACTGCCTTCTGCAGGGCAAAACCCCTCACAGGCTGAATCACCCACTGCTCCTGGTCCTTGTTGAGTGGAGCCACACAGGAATAAGACACACAGCACCTCAACTTGAAGCAGAACAGGAGGGACATCTGGGGATAAAAGGGAAATATGTGAGGGCAATGTCTTCTCTGTTAGGGGAATGTCATACAGAATGCAGACCAGGAAACAACATTATTCTACAAGTTATTTCTTTAACTGAATTTCATTCATTCATCCTCCCTTCCATTCCACCCTTCCTTACTATTTTTGATTAAATCTCACAGGGCCAGGATTTTCATCTCTCATCTTGATAAGCAGTTCTATAACATCACATACAGAGACAGGAGTGCAGCCAACCAGCCTAACAAGAGGCACCTGAACTATTGGGTTAGACAACACAGAACCAGCAAAACTCCCTTAAAAAAAGAACGGAGAAAGGAAAAAAATTCCTTCATGAAGAGAAGTAGTGCAAACAGCTAGGTTTCCATCTAGAGGCAAAGTAGTCGGTCAAAGAAAGAAGAAAATAATTCTTCTGGTTTTGTAAAAGTAGGTAGAAGTCCTGCTCCATAAATAACTGAAAAAGATGCTAAAGAATAGACATGAATGCACAAAATTGAATATGGCACTGCATTCAGCAATGAGGGAATTAATAGTTGTTTCCATATATGTTATAAAATATGAGGAGGTAACATAGTCCCTAAATGAGTACCCAGATACTAGAACATCATTAATAAAGATGAGTTTTGGTAGCAACTTGACAGAAATGTCCTCTGGAACTCAAAAACTTTGTTTTTTTCCATCTGGATCAGGCTGAATGGTGTTTTTTCATTCTCCAAATTAAAATGGATTAAACAAAACAAAATCTTAACACATAGGCTAAGAGACAATACAAATCCCTTTTCTAGGAGAAAAATTTAAGTGCACAGGAAAGCTATTGTGCAAACTGGAGACGAATCTCTCTGAGGGGAGCAACACAAACTCTCATAAAAATGCAAAGAGTCTCGAGCAGAGAAATTTTGAAAGAATAATTTCCATCATGTAGGCAGAATAATTTTACAAAAACAAAGCATAAACAAAGTACAGCAAAAAGACTTAACTTAAAAGTTTGGAGTATATTATTTGTAGTAACACAAAGAACAGGAAACTGATATCACTGGGAAAGGGGCAGGAGTTTTCCTTAAAGAAGAACAGGATCAAAGTCAGCACACGTCTGGAGCTTTATGTCCTATCAATAAGATTTATTTGAGCATGAGTGACTGGCAAACACAGGTGAAGTTGGGTTGAATTATTACATGAACCTCAGTGGAATTATTATTCAGCTGCAGAACACTGTCAAAAATTTGTCAGGTTCAACTCACTTGTGATAGCCATGGACTTTAAAAATGATTGCAACCAAAACTTTGCCAGCAAATTAGAAGTTCTATCCTGATGCTTATTTTTTTTAAACCAATTTAAAAAAACTAAACCCCACCATTTTCCTTGAAGGAGAAGAAAATAGGTTTATAATTTTCATCTCAACATTTTGTTGAAATAACCAGGTCGATTCATAATGCTAAGTAAAGGAAAAATAAAAGACCACAAAAAATATTGTAACAGTAGTCCAGAAATATTTTGGAAAAACTTCAGATAACCTGTGCATGGAGAATATAACCATGTATCCTTACATGCCTCTTAGTTCTAGAAAAGTCCCTCTTTGATCTAGAGAAAGCTGACTTTTTACAAAAAGGAAAGTATTATTTTGTGCTGATTTAAGAACCAGGGTTTGTGCTGATGTCTTGAATTGAATTCCTGACAAGGAGAGTCTCTCCTGTGATTTCAGAAAACCTTGGTGAGGAAGCTCTGAGCATCCTTCACTTGGTCCCTGGTGGAGAACAGAAAATATTTGGCTTCAGCTCAGTCTGAAGGAGGAAAGAGAAGTCTCTCTATGCCTTTTACTTTTATCAAAGCTGGTAAATTTAAAATGTGAAATGGACTTTTTCCTTTTAAGCAACTGAGCACAGGGCTTTTGAAGGCTACTATTTCCCTACATATGCCATACAGTACATTTATCCATAAATAACTAGAGAATGCACTAACAACCCAAAACTCTGAGAAATGCTGTAATAAATTTTTTATTAAAAAGAAAAAGAAATAAAGATAGCTGACATAGTGTAAATATTAAAGGTAGATTTCTTGAAGTATATAATATGTATTTAATTCTTCTTGTAGTTTAGTCAACGATTTTGGAAGTGTCTCCCAAAACCAGGAAAAAGATTTATGGCATTTGGGAACCAGTCCAATTTCCACTGCACTCCTTATTATTTTAAGGAAAAGCAAATGGTTTCTCAGGGGAGGTGTAAAGCAGCACAATTAAAATTGTATAGACCAGCTCATGCAGGGCAATGAAGATAGATCTGTGCAGGGCCAGCTGCTCTGCTCAGAAACCCCAGAGTAAATTCACTTCACTACCAGTCACACTGAAATTTGTCTAAATGCTCACCAGTTTAGCATGGAACAGAAGAGAGCCCAATGGCAGAGCTGTAATTTTCTAGGGGGGAAAAAAAAAACCAAAACTAAACTAAATTAAACAAAACAAAACAACAAAAACCAATTACAAGACCCAGACATACCTGGCAGAGAATCACACTTCACCCTTCAACTCTTTGAACATGCAAGAAGAAAAATGTCAAACACAAAGTTTCCAGCCAATGTTGGCAGTAATTGGCCACTGAAGTTTTGATGACAGAGAAGTGGAATGGGGGAGTGGAAGCAGGGCTCAATATCTCTACAAGAACTCTCCATGGGACCAGCAAAACCAGGAGGTGCTGTACTTCCCTCTCCCTGCAAAGTTGGCACAGTGACAGAGGAAAACCAAGACAAAACAGCAAAACAGGCCCCACAACAGCACAGATGCTCTGAGAGAACCCCTAGGAGGAGGGAAGGGCTGGAAGGAGCCTTTCTGGGGATGAGGAATGCTGATGTGCTGCTCATGACCTGCAGCCTGGGTGGCAGCGTGTGCCCTCTCCATGTGCCCTTGCTCATCAGCACTGCTGAAATGACATTTTAAACTAAACAAAGCCAGAAGGATCTCCAGCTGCTGAGAGGACCTGAGAGAAGCTTCTTGTGCAAAGCACTGTTCTGGAGAGATAATCATTCAAAGCTGATACTCTGCAGAGCCCATGACCCCTCAGCTCTCATGCAGGGGCTGCTCAGTAATTCCCAACTTTCACCTACTCTTACTGATTTTCCTCCAGCTCTAAATCGAGTTCTTGCCCTCCAGAGACTCTCAGAATCAAAAGCTCTGGATCCAGGCCACCGTGTTTTGCTGAGGTTGTTCAGCTAACAGCTTGCAGTCTCACCAAGAACAGAGGCACAAGACTTTAAAGCACCTTGCAAGTGCAGTGTAGCTGCTTCATGTGCTTTGATCTTGCCACTCTGTTTTTCCAGGTGAGGGATGGCATGCACAGCAGGAAAGGAGGAGGTACTGCCTCTAAACACACCAGGAACAACAGCACAACATGAGCCAGTGGTGAATCTTGTCTCCTGAACAGCTGATGCTGTTGCCTTGTGCTCGTAACACAGGTCACACCCCTCAGACCTGGTCTTGACTCTTCATCAGTTTTTATGTGGCTCTTGGTGCCATTTTGCAGTCTAAGAATGGGTTTAGAAGTTTCAGGAGGTGAGATCCTTCACAAAGGCTGCTTTTCAGCTGGGAAGGGGAAATATTGGGGGGTAAAGCAAATTGGCAGGGGTCCTTAAAGCCATTCTCCCTGTTCCTCAGCAGTGGCTAGACAGTGATGAGGAAACTCTCTTCTGTTGATTATTTAACCAACATAAGGCTGGAACAAAGCTAATAAAGAACTGCAGGAATGACAGAGAAGGCACAGGATAAAACTGTATGGGTAATACCCAAAGTTTCCTTTGTAACTTAATCTGATATCTTCCCTGGGGAATGAACAGCCAGGTTTATACTGGCTCTTGTTCCTCTAGAAAATTAAATACAGGACAAATTTTTCTGTGCCCTTTATATTTGCAGTCATTGCCCTTTTAAATTAGAGGAAGGAGTACTTGAAAGGACACACTCTTAAGTACTTTTCCTGTAGTTCAACTTTGTTTTCCTTTTCTCCTCACAGTTTGCAACAGCCTCTTAGGATCTTAAAAACAAACATTGCTTCATTCTTCTTCCAAATGTTGTCTTCTTCTATTTGTCAAACACTAATTCCCTGCACCCCTTGTGTTACTAATTAAGCTTAAAATTAACATGCGAGTAAACAACTCGAACTTCGTTTGTGCATCTGCATCATCAGAGATGACAGGAGAAGAAATGTGGTGTTGAGTCCCTATCCTCACAGCACGTCTCCTGGAGCACAGTGATAGCAAAACCAGTGGAGTTTCAAGCCTTGCTATTCCACAGGGTTACCATAAACAGCAATAGATCTTCAAGGCAACCTTCATTGCTTCTCAGATGAAGGGAAAGCAGAAAGACTTTGGCTTGGAAAAGTCCACAAAAGGTTACCAAAAATTCCTCCAGCACTTACTGCTTCCAAAAATTCCCACCCCTCTGACTGACATCTAAAGGGAGAAATATTTACTGAAGGGCAATGGGCACAGCAATTGACAGGCAACCACCCAGGGCAGGTCCAGCTTGAAGCATTATAGAAAAAGGAGGTGGGTTTAATGGTGGCAGAAAAACAGGCTGTCACACCTTTTTGTGCAGCACATCTAATGAGCTGCAGTCATACAAGAAAGGGAGACTATTTCATGACCATACATTAGGTTTAAGGGTATAATTTTTCTCCTCCTTTATATGTCATTTTTTGACAGTTGACAGGTGAGAGCAGAGTGCAGTTTAGAATTACCAAGTTCGTTTCCACTTTCCAGAGATTTAAAAAATGGGGCAAAGCTCCAGACAGGAAAATCAAGACCAGTGTCATTCTACTTCACTTACCTGTTAATTTCTTTTAAAATATGGAAATACATATGGAACTGCAAGTTCTAATCTGACTGACCTCTATTGGGCATAGCAAAACCCTACTGTCAGCAAACTCCCCAGTCCCTTGAAAGACACATTTGTTTGAAGAGCAGAGAAATTCATGTCTCTCATAAAGGAAAGGTTCATTCCACCCCGGTGGAACTCTCTGGAAGCCACAGGTACAATGCAGATGTCTAAACTTCCTCTACTTGTATGGAGGACACGCGTAGTCATGTTCCACCAACACAACATTTCTTTTTAGGTGGGGGAGGCTCTCAGGGCTTGTGACACTGCTGGTGTCTGAAATACAAAGCACTCAGACATCAACCTGACCTTGAGGTCTCCTTTCTCATTTTGATAATTACTTGCTCTCACTGAGTCTAAGAGGAGCAGTGGCAATGGCTGTGATTACATGCATGAAGGAAGCAGTAATGCAACTGAAATGGCTCTGCACAACTTGCAAGAAGGTGTTTCCTACCACTGAGCATGAAAAAAAACCACAGGTGGACTCTTCATTGTCTCAGCCTGATCATGGGAGAGCCCGTGAGCTGTTTCCACCCTCAGGTGCCATTGTCCTCCCCACAGCCTACACACACAGAAAGAAAACAGAACCGCCTTTGGTTTTATCAGGAAAACACGTACAGGAGGCACTACCCACCAAGGATAAGGTAAGGGAGTTAAGATATAATCCCTCTGATCAGAAGTCTACTTCAATCCTCAGAGATATGAGACCAATTCTGTTGATATTTCTGTTCCTACTTGCCTCCACTGATGTACTGTGATTTCCCTGAGTCTCATCCACAGATCAGACCACTGGGGCAGTGGCTCATGGCAACAGCATTTCTGGAATAAATAATCTTTTACCAGCAAAGTGATAGAGATGAAAACTGTGGTTAGTATCTTTCGTATTTCTGAATCTTTCAATAAAGTTATGGCAGTTAACTGGAGAAGTAGAAGTATGAAAAGGCCCAATAGCTTAAATACAATTGTTTTCCCCATTTTGAATTTAACTCTTGATTTTTTTTCCTTAAATTTTGACATTCACAGGTTGGTGTCTCCCAAATTAATTTTCATATCAGATTCTTCTCTGGCTCCCCTGCAGTGACATCCCACGAGAACAGTTATAACATCAGATCTTACCTCCTGTGTCACCTGGACACAGATTTTCTTGCCTTTATTGAAGATATTCTTGCATCAAGCTGAATAGTGCTTGTCTTAAGCGTATCCCTTCAGCAATCCATGTTGGGTTTTTAACTAAATACAGCTCTAAGAGCTGTTCTCTATATATCAATCCACCAAGCCACTTCAAGCTCATATTTTACAGTGATTTATACCTGTTTTCTGACATGGAGCCATTTCCTTGAGCTCAGAAGGTGGCTTAAAGTCTGTCTGACTGCCTAAGTGGCAATTTAATCTTTAATTAGAAGGCATTATTTCCACTTCTTCACGTGCCCTGGAAATGAACTGTCTGTAATATTTCCTCTGTACAGAACTGCTCAGAAGGAAAATTTGGCAAGGGTTCTGCCATTTCCTGCAGCTCACACCACAGGCTGGGGGTGGAAAACACAGATGTTAGTAGAGTTGGACACCTGAAGAGAGAAATTCAGCTCTCATTCTACCAGGGTTGGGATGACAAGGACAGGGAAGCGCTCTTATCAGCTAGGCAAAGCTGGGATTTGAACCTATTTCTGCCAAAGTACAAACTGACAAGCTCCACCCAGCCTCCAGAGGTATTAAAAACACATGCAGATTGCTGTGTCCTCATTTCTGTGCTGAGTGCAGAACTTACCATAACAAGTGCCTCAAATACCACCATTTTCCTTTCTCCTCTTGAAAACTGAATGCCACTTAAGTATTTACAATTTCTCCACCAAGAAGCACATTTCCTAAGGGTTGCAGTTGCCCTGAGCAGAGGATGAAAGCAACAACAAATGCAAATCCCCTGTCATCACTTCATTATGTACCTCAATGTCAGACAGCCCCTGTGTGACAATATTCAGTCTGTACTTCCAAAGTCCACAGCAGGGTCAAGGGCAGCTGGGTTTGACAGCAGAGATGCTGAGGAGCAGCCCAGGGGAAGGTGGGATGGCAGCATCTGGCAGATGGACAGCATCTCCAGGAAGGGGATATTATGGGAGACAATGCCTCATGTAAAAGACTGAGAAGGGAAAGCAGCTCTAAATTGGTTTCTGAGGGAAGGCTCAACCTCATCACCTACTGAAAGTTACAGAAAGTCAAAGCTGCCAACTCTGAGAACCAAGGTTCACAAGGTCAGCTGCAGGCACAAGGCTGCTTGTGAGGAGCTCAGTGGGCATAACTGAAATTATTTATTTCAGGGATCCTGGTGTGGGTTTAGTTTGGTTCATAGAGAGCAGCTGTGTCAGCCTTGTGTCCCACAGAGAAAAGGGATTTCTGAGAGTGGAATGAGATGTCCAAGGCAGAAGGAACCAGGACATGGACATGTTGGAGTGAGTCTGGAGGAGGCCATGGAGACGATCAGAGGAATGGAGCACCTCTGCTGTGAGGAAAAGCTGAGAAAGATGGACTTGATCAACCTGGGGAACAAAAGGCTCTGGGGAGACCTTAGAGCACCATCCAGTATGTGGGCTACATGAAAGATAGGGACAAACATTTTAGCAGGGCCTGTTGTGATAGGACAAGGGGAAGTGGTTTTAAATAAAAAGAGCACAGATTCAGGCAAGATATAAGAAAGAGATTTTTTTACAGTGAGGGTGGTGAAACACTGGCACGGGTTGCCCAGAGAGGTGCTGGATGCCCCATCCCTGGAAACATTCAAGGTCAGGTTAGATGAGGTTCCCCATCTACTTGAAGGCAACCCCGCTCATTGCAGGGAGGTTGGACTAGATGGGCTTTAAAAGCCACTTCCAACCCAAACTATTTTATGATTCTGTGAATTTTAGACTATAAAAATGGAGAACATTTAGAACAGGGAGTATAAAATATATGTATAAATATGTAATGTATAAAATACTCATTAAATTCTGGACTCTCCATCTCAAGGAGCAGCTGAACAATGACTAATGTGCTGAAAGCTGTGCAAAAAAAAGAGAATCATCCCAAAGCATGAATATGGCACAGGAGTTTCTAGGGCCATTTTCTGACCATCCAGAGAAGGATTCAGCAGGCAGAACACTGAGATGCTAACACCTGTCCCATTCTGTGACCCAGTGGAAATACAGGAGTGGAGAAGTCACACAGTCCCTCATGTATGAGTACCATGAGTCCCTCTCCCATCAACTCTTGTTGAGGTGATCAAGCAGACACCTAAGCAGCACTCTCTGAAAATGAGATGTAACAAAGCACACAAGCCTCCAGATTTACTGGAAAGGGAATCATGCTGCTCCTCTAACAATATCCAGTAGGGAATTGTCATTCTGTTACATTTGTTTGCTAAATTAATCATTCAGCCTTACAAGTATGCAAACCAAAGGGGTATTGATCTGAGGATCCACTGTGACGTGTTGACACAGAATGCTGTTACTGGGGCTCCCCATGGAGCTCTCCAGGCAGACTCAGCCTCTCCACCTGCTCAAGGCAGCTCTCCCTGCCCTACCCCAGCAGCCACCTGCTGGGGTAAATTCAGTCAGAGCTCGGTACCCATCTCTAATGCATGGATGAAAATGCTTTTTTCCTGTTTATGTAAAACTATGAGATTGTAATAGTGTTATTTTAATTTTTTTTTCAATTTTAACCAAATTACTCTAAAAATCTGAGTTGAGGGATCCGTGTCCTTTGTCCCAGGTGAGGTATTGTCACTGTAAAATTAAAAGAGACAGAGTTGGAATACAAGTTATTCATTCACCTGACATTTATTTTCCATCCTGTTTATCTCAATATCACACAGAAGGAAGAGGCTCACCAAGAAGGAAGAAAGAAAAAGAAAATGAAGGAAAAGAAGGAAAAACCATGTTCTGTATAATACCTAAGTCACTTCACAGTTAGTATAAACACAAAAGAATTTTTGTTCCTATTCATAAGCCCCCTCCCCCTGCGCTGATCTAACAAAAGCAGTTTCAATGACTTTATGTATCAAGAATGCCAAATTAACCTACCTTTTATATTGCAGCACATTTTTTTCCACAGGATAACTATATCTCACAGTGCCTTAAGTTTTGCTAATAGATGTGGTTGTTTTACTAATCCAATCTGGCCAAAAATGGCACTTTCATATTTCACTAGAAGTTCAATGGCTCGTGGCAGAAGAGCTGGGACATTATTCTGCCTTTGTACGGGCTTTTAGTCCCCTTTTGGAAAGATTAATCAGTTTGCAGGATTCTTTCTTTCTGCCTATAAAATGAAGACTGTTCTGTAAGAGGTTTCAGCTTTACAAAAAAGGTGTTGATTAGCTGGCTCAAGATCTCAGCACCCAGTTATTGCCTCTTCCATTACCCACACTCACATCAGCCTCACCCAGGCTGCTCTCCACCTTCCCTGCAGCCTCTCTGGCCACTCTCCATTACCTTCTCAGCAGGCCCATATTTCAGTACAGAATGGGCAGGGGAAATGGCTGGTTGAGTGGCATACAACAAGCCATGGTCTTGAACATTGCCCAGAGAGGTCTATAAATCTCCTCTCCTACTGGCAGTCCAAGAGTAGAATCCAGGTATTTTTCTCTAATAGATCACATCCAGACCTTCCACCTTTTTCTTTAAAGTTCCTACATAAATCTGCCTACAAGGTGATCTATTTCCTTACTGTTTCTCTCATGCCCCTACACTCCACCCAACATGCCCCCCTCCCAGTTTTCTCCTTAATGCCTGCAGCATTTGAGCTCAGCAGGACATGGTTGTGCAGCGTTAATATAGTGCTTTACAGGGAAGTGGCCATTATTTTAATTTCCACGTGTAACAAGTGCTTATTCTCACCCTGTTAATATTATCTGGGTAATAAATAAACTGTGTTGTTCTCATATTGTGCAATTCCATTCTCATAAACCTCTACTGCTTGGTGCCTCAATAACATATCTCTATTAAGAATGAACAGCAAAGAAAGATTTGGGCTTTCTGGTGGGAATTGGCCCAACTGTGTCCAAACTCTTAAAAGTTGTTAGGTAATTACAGAGCTGTTTCATTATAAAGCTGCTCCATTAAGTTGTGCTGGGGACTAGTTTGCAAACAACTTTTAAGAGCAACAACACTGGCGTAAGCAAAGGTCTGGGTTGCTTGTCTTGCCAGAATTGCTAAAGCCTGAGGGTTTTTTTTGAGGGATGGGGCCTGGAGCAGAGATCTTTTCCACCAGCTGTTGCTACAATTCTTGTTCCACGCAGCAGCCGGGTAAGCTGTGATTGATGACCACCAGGTGTGCTGACAAAAGCTTTGCGGTGCGGTTGTGCTGCTGTGCTGCTCAAGGGGAAGGAATAAGCTGTGGCAGCAGCAGCTTCTCTTCCCCAATACAGGTAACCTGCAGATACTCATTAATAACAACTACCTTGGCCAACAACCACCAACCTTCAGGTCTTAATTTTCTTGGAAACAAAAAAGATATTGGCTTTGGATTGTCAGTATAGCATCAAAAACAGGTTTGGTCTCTTCTGCTGCTTATCAGTTTTGAAAGCATTACTGATATCTTCTTCATTTTCTCCTAATTCTGTGGTTTCATACAGAACCAGTAAAAATGAACCACCAGAGCACTGCAGAGCCATCCCCAGCTGAATTGTTGCAGAATCCAGGCTCCTTCCAGGCTTCTTCTCACATCCATGGAGGGAGTGATGCTGATAAGCTCTCACAAAGCTACTCTTCCTGGCTGTTATTAACCATTTTAACCTTAAGCCTAATCCTCCCTCTCCCTGAAGCAGCCACTTCATTTATTTTTTGTTAAAAAAATTTAGACACATCACCTGAAAAATGTTACCCACACAAAAATAAAAAGCCAGATCATGTCCTGCTGTTCACACTTCGGTGTGCTAATTCCCTGAGATATATCACTGGTATAATCAGATTTAAATGTTCAAAAATGGGTCATAGCAAGACCAGTGATGAATGGTGGATTAAGCACTCATTATCATAAAAACAGATAGATAGAAGTGAAAAGGGAAAATAAATTGTATTGAGTATAAGCAGTAAAAACTCTTCCAAAGGATTAGCTGAACATTAACAATGATGTCGGGGAAAGCACTTGATTGTGGATGCTGATTAATAGCTCTGTAATTATGTTCTTCTCAGCATTTTTTAATTAGTATTTACTTTGACTTAAACAATCCTGAAGACTCTGTTGTGGCTAGTGCTGTTCATTCCTAGAGATAGATGAGCTTCCTACAACATGAAACCAAACCTCAGGGAAGCAGAACTTGTAAGACCACAACCACCTTCTATCTTTCAGAGAACTGAACTTAAATCAATGGCCACATTTCATAGCTGGGCCCCAGCAATAAATTTTTGAGATGTACAAAATGAGAAGAACAGAAAAGAAAAATAAAAATGACAGTTTGTTTTATTCAGGCTACATGCTGGAATATCAGTAGGAGAAAATGAAGTAGAAAAATTCAAAGCTGAAGTTGATAATTTCAGGGTAGTTCAGTAAAATGATGATAAAAGGCATAATGTTTTTAAAGTCCATTTACATTAAGATTTCTGGCAGATTTTGAAATGCACCTTCCCCCCTGCTCTAATTGCAGAATATTGCGGAATAAATCTCTGTGACAAAAAGAAATAAACATCTGGCTGGCCCAACTCAGCAAGACAGCAATAATTCAACAAAGGAAAAATATTTCAGCACTCAACAACACATAATTAATTTCATATCTCTCCCTTTCAATCACAGATTATAGACAAGCACTAGAAAACAGACTCTAAAGAAGATCCTTGCCCTGACTGGGGAGGGTGAGAGGATCCAAGGCAGCAGCTTTCTGCTGTCTCCCATTTCAACCTTCCTTTTGCAGATCTCTTGGCAAAACCGAGCTCTGAGTTCAGCTCAGCTTGTGTTTATGTGCTCTGAACTATCTAACATCCTCAATAAACCCTGTGGCTGGGAGCTCATCATTTTACGTACTGAGAGCTCCATTAGTGATGGCTGGAAGTGACACTTTACATTACCCAGTTGCTTGCAGGTGTAGTTTTTGCCAGGGGATTCTTATTTGGAGAAGAGTGCTCTGAGAGGCATTAATTACATTTCTCTCTTGGTTTTATATACACTGATTTATTTCCATTAGCTTTTTAAACTCAGAGGCAAATCTTGCATTCTTGGACATACAGATATTTTTGCTATATTTATGCATGGCAGGGCAGAATTATTAGCCCAGTTTTAATGCCTGCTCTTATATAAAGCAAGCTTCTGATTTTATGAGTAGTAGAAATAACATCAAGACTATTCCCATGCCTGGGTAGCAAAAGTGATTTATCATGTTAGACTGTAAATCCCTGCAAGAGCTGGATTTTGGTTACCTCTTGAAAAGCTTTCTTCATTGCCTGCAGTGGAGATGTAACGAGACAAGGCATCCCAAGGTATCCTCAACACATGACCTCCTTCTTCTGCTGAAGGTCACTCACTCTCTCCCAGCTCACTCTCAAGGAGTTTGCTTTGGAATACATGACAGTAAGAGACTTTTTTGTCTGGGTGAAGACAGTTTTACAGTATTTGACTTGATCTAAAACATGCAAATGACATCCTGCCTTGAAAAGAATGGCATGTATGTGATCTAATCTCTCTAGCACTTTCCAAATTTATCTTGGGATACATCTAACATTCTTTTATCCAGAGGCTAGAATTGAGAATTCATTTGGTAGAGGAGTTTATAGCCTTTTAGATATTCTATTTTTATATTATTTTATTTGAAATTATACATTATCGTGGTGTTTTGTGGGTTTATACTTCCTTTTTACTCCCTTTGATTCAGTAAACAGCAAGTGACTCCAGCAGATCTATAAGCTAAGTCCCAGCTGAGGATTTGCCATGGCTTAATCATCCCAAACAATGTTGAGCTGAGTGCTTCTCAAAGACCTTCAGTGGTGGGAATTGTACAGCTCCAAAAAAGCTCCACAGCTCTTCCAAAAATACTTCTTCCTAACTTCAGTGTCATTCCAACCTGAACCTGCCTTTCTTTGAGAAATTAAAGTCACTACTTCTTGCCCAGTTCCTGGGGCACTGCAAAATTATTCTTCTTTATTTTCAGTAAATTGAAGACTCAGGTCACATTTTCTAGTCTTTTCCTTCTGGAGTTCATTTTTCAGAGTCTCTATTACTGTTCAGCATTTTCTTCAAATGTCTCACTGACACGTGTCTATAACACTCAGCTGAGATCTCACCACTGTTGGCTACAATGTTTGGTCTCTCCCAAATAATCACCTGTACATACATCTCCCAGCCCCACACATGAGTTAGGAATAGCTCAGTACACCAAGGGTCATGAAGATCTCAGAAAGACAATGCAAAAAATTAAGTTTTCCTACTTTTTCTGAAATGCTGATATCTGGAAAAACTTTCTCTCTAGAATGCCACAAATTAGTTTTCATTAGCATGAAATCTATACACTCCACCAAAAAAATTCAATATATTCTATTTTTCTGTTACAAATTTGCAATCGGTTTCTTTACTAGCTTGGTTTGTAACCATGGAAAAAACCAATGTCTTTCCTGTTGAGGAAAGATGTCTGGAGACCCCGTCCTCTAGCAAAGTCTTTATCTTCCATGTAAGTCTGTGTAGGATAAGCACTTGTGCTTCAACCACAAAACAGACACACTGCTTTTCTGTTCCCACTCCCTCCCACTCTGCCAGAATTACAACACAGACCAGGATCTCTACTGCGATCTAGGCTGTCTTTTTCATTTAGGGTTACACTGGAGACTGCTAATCTCAATGTTTTGCTACCATAATTGGATTAGTCAGAAGCATGAAATGAAGTTATACTTCTAGCAGACCAAATTAAGCTTGGCAATAAATTCAGTCCTGTAACTATCATAGAATCATAGAATTATTTGGGCTGGAAGGGTCTCAAAAGATCATCTAACTCCAACTCCCCTGCCATGGGTAGGAACACCTCCCACTGGAGCAGGGGGCTCAAAGCCCCATCCAACCTGGCCTTAAACACTTCCAGGGATGGGGTGTCCACAATTTCTCTGGGCAACCTGTGCTAGTGTCTCATCCTCTGAATAAAGAACTTCTACCTAACATCTGATTAAAATCTATTCCCTTTAGTTTGAAAGTATTCTCCCTTTTCCATCCTGTCTGACATGCAGAAAGTGCCTGGATTTAGAGCTGAAAGTCCCTCACCAGGAGATTTGACAAGCCTGTGATACCTTTGTATTCCTATGTTGTCCTGGCTGGTGTTTTCTACAGCTTACATTTAAACCTCTGGCCTCCATAGCTGCAAAACAGATGACAAGAATTCCTGATTCAGTCTTTGAAGACCTCCAGTGACTGTTTAAGTGTTCCTGGCTGATCACCTGCTTTGCTGGTAGGTGCATTACAACTGGGTGCAATTTGTGGCGCAGTTTTACAAACCCACCTTGGTGAGGAGAGAAATGCACAAATGCAATCTGAGAAGAATATGAAATAAACTGAGAGCAATCAAAAGGGTAAATCAGACCACAAAGAAAGTAAGAGGCAGTATAAAGTAACTGACAAGCAGAAATATCACAGCTAATAAGGTGCAGCAAAGCACAGGAAGTTATGTTTGATTGTGAGTCATTTATATGAAGCCCTTCAATTGCCTGTCACCATATTAGCATATTTAAATGGTTCTAATCTGGTTTCATCACTGTGATTAAAATTGCTGACAAGGGTGGATAATAATGATGAACAGAATCAAACAGCAAGGAGTGAGATTTATAGAGAAATTAGGACCAGCAGCACACCTCATACAAGAGCAAAACCAGATCCCAAGAGGAAAACTCAGTAGGCAAAATTACAAGTGACCATGTTTCAAAATTTTCTTTCCTTTTCCCATTTTAGTTCACTCTTTGAATTAGATCACAGATGAAGTGGGTGTCAAAGGGGGTAGAAGATACATGCATTGTTCAAAAGGCACAACTTAGGAGGCTTTAGTTCTCAAGTAATTTGCTCAGAGGCAGAACTCTGGTGTGTCCTGTACTGTCAGATCTGCTGATGGGCAGAATTTGTTGGCACATCACTGGTCCGGTCAAAAATAATTGAAGAGGATGACAAATGCTCAGAAACATCACAAGCCTGAAAACTCACAGGACCTTTCTGAAATGATCTTTTCCTTTAAGCATTCTGATTTAAGTATTTATCTTAACTTGGAATCTAGGAGAGCATTTTATTTGATAACTGAGAAAAATTGCAAGTAGGGCTTCAAGGAAAAGCATTGATGGTGCTTGAAGAAATTGAAAGACCTGGAAAGTACCTCCTTTCTGCATGCCCCAAAGCAATTCAAGCAAGGACTAATTTCAATGCTCGAGCAAAGCAGTAGCAGGAAAATAATTTCCACATTAAGAAAAAATTGATGCGATTTTGAAGAACATTCATGGTGTTGAGGAAGTTCCTCTGTATTCCCCAGTGTCTGCAAAAGTCTATTTTGAGCCACTGAGTTTCAGCAATCCTTCCTCACCAGAGTTTGGAGATGGAGCAGCTGCTCTTGCTGCAATGCAGGAGCAGCAGTGTGGCTTTCCTGAAGGACTCCTTCCCTTCAGGCACCACAGCCTTAGGCACTGCACACTCAGAGTGAGATGATGACGGCCCCAGAGTCTTCTCCACACACCCAGCTCCATTTTTCAATCATTTGAGCTTCCCAGAACATTTTAGATCTTGACACACAAAGAGGATTTGCATCTTTAGGCCTCCAAAAAAATGTTAAAAACCTGCTCTCTTCTAATACTGTACCAATGCACAGACAATGTGCTGTGGTATATATGGGAATTAACCTTGTCCTAGGTTACAATAGATGTATTTAAGTATTCTATTACCACCAGCTGTGGGCCATTAGCTGTTATCACCTGCTAATGACCCACCCCTGATAACAGACAATGGGCCATCAAGAAACCACCACATGACTCATGGACTTATCTCATCCTATTGTGAGATGCTCCACCCAGGAGGGGGAGCCGGGCATTCCCACCTGGATATAAGCTGCCCTTGGAACTGCCTGGCCTCAGCCCTGTCTGCTGGGTGACCAGAGGACAAGAGCCACCACGGACCTTCAGCTGGAGAGCAGACCTTCCATTGGATCATTGCTTCAACTGGACCTCTTCATCTGGACTGCTGTCACCACCCTAACAGGGTATCAGGTTGTATCTGGCTTTGTCTGTGCTTTTTCCTTATATTATTTCACTTATTTCTAATTTTTCCTATTAATTTTAATCCTGACTTGTAATCTCCCACTGGTTTGTTTTCAAACCAATACACCTCAAGTACTAAATTCCAGTCTACCATCCAGGAGACCACTCCTTGTCACCTTTGTAGGGCCTACAAGTCTCCAGAGGGCTGACAAAATCAGCATATTTCTCTTTGTTCCTACCAAGAGGGGTTATGGGGCAATCTCCCCACATTTGGATGCTGCCCCAGGATCCATTTCCTTGCCCCCAGGGACCATCATTAGGAGCTGGGAGCATATGGACCCCACCCAGCTTCTGCCTCTGTCCTCTCCTGTAGGATGTAGCCCTGGCTGTTTTTGTAGAAGTAGCTAAACTGCAGGAAAGCCTGTAAAAGCTCAGCAGGAGGGTAAAACGAGCAGAGAGAAACCAACTGGTGTGTAATCAGAGACAGAAGAAGTACGTACAAAATAGGTCCCTCTCATTCCTACAGATCCATCTCCATTTACATCTAAGCTTTTTCCATCGAAAATGACAGAAGGCAATATGTCACTGAGAACAGAGATGACAATTGCAAATGGTAGGTGTTTTCACTAGAAATTGCCAACACAAATTTTGATGTCTTTCTCCCATGGAGGCCTGCAGGGAAAAAAAATGATGCCTTGGAGGTTTTTTGAAAAGCTGGAATATTGCAATAAAATATAAAGCAGTACAAGGCTATATAAAATTTATGGGGCACCTTTTATGAGAACATCCCAAGGGGCTTCATATAATAGCTATAAAGCAGTAAAACATATCGGGGCACAGATTTAATTTTTAAAATGGCAGCATATATATTAATGATTTACCATCGTTACTCCTCGTTGGAGGTCTAAGAACACCAATAAAATGGTTCTATCAAAAGTTAATTTAGGTGAGAGGTTTTTAATGTCTGAATATGGTTCACATTTCAGTAAGTTCAATTGATTGATTAACACAAAACAAAACCAAATATGCTGTGTTTCATTCAAGAGGGGCTTCTGAATTATTAGTCATCTGGAATTTTTTCACTGTTCCTTAAGGTTGCCCAGGTCCACACCTCCCAAACTTGCAAAAGGACAACAGAGAGGAAATTAGCTCAGCAGACTGAGACATCCACCCTTGTGCTGTCCCACCTGTGAAAATGCTTCTACCAAGGACAGTATGTAAAGAAGGACAGTGAGGAAAGGAGAGGAAATGGACACTATCACCAGCATTAGAAATGTCTTGGCTCCCTTTCATATCTCTCCTCTGGCATTGCTACAACAGAATTCCATGTCCCATCACCACCCAGACCACCCTACACATTTAAAGTTGACAAAAGCTGTGCAGTTCAGAGCTTTCCCTGAACTCCCATTGGTTTAAGAGCTACAGACTCTGATTTCTGCTCAATCTAAGTTTAATTTCTTTCAAACAAGAACTGGAACCAGATTGAACTGCAGCTTTGCAAATGAGTTGTTTGAAGAAAGATAAGCCAAGCACGGTGTAAAACACAATTAATACACTGAATAAGTTATGAACTGACACCAGGGAATAAAAAGTAAAAGAATGGTGTCTGTTTTTCAGCTCTTTGATAATGGAAAAGAGGTCAAAGCTGGGGAAAAAAATAATCAGAATCACAGACCAAAGTGGGAACATCAAGTCAGACGGGACAGTAACAATTAAATGCCTTAAAGGTTGTGAAAGCTCAGTGACTATTTATCTGCATCTCTACACTTAGGTTTAACACTAAACTGACCATCAGCCTGCATAGTTCAAAGAACACTGGGGAATCTATATATATGCAGGGTCTTTAAATATCAAAAAGCAATCTGGGCAGTCTGGTGGACTTGTTTTGTGGGCAGTCTGTCTGTCTGTCTGTGGGAAGTTGGCTTGAAGAAGTAGAGGACTTGTTTTCTTCTAAACTCCAAGGTCCTTCATCCCACACTGGAAATGAGCTGAAGGACTGGCAAAACAGAGTGTTTGTGAAACAAAACCTGTATCCTTCAGGCAGCTGTTTAGGGGCAAGGAAAGTCTTTTGCCTTGGACAAAGACCACATTTATGTGATGTGCATCTACTGGTGTTGAAGACCAACCCAAACCACAAACCCACACCCTTGAATTTGACCTGCTCTTTGATGGTGTATCAGGGAAGGCTGGGCTACAAAGGCACCTTCAGCAGCAGAACATCTGTTGACACTGCTGCAGGTTTGGCTGGTGGGTATGAGTGGCAGCATTCCCACCTGGACGCTCCCAGTGCACAGGCTGTGGGTGAACACAGACATGGCACAACAGCCAGGCACACCCACTGGTGTGGAGAAGACCTCTTATAGCCCTAACTCCTGGTACATGGGAGGCAGAACCATGAGCAGAATGGGTTTATACCCTCAGGAGAGTAATTAACAGTGATCTTCTGACCCTGCTCATGCACTTCTGACCACCTCTGCTCTGTCTTCAGAAAGAGGACATACAGACACACACTTACATCCTCTGTCTGCAGCATCCACAGAGTGAAAACACACCTGTCCTCCTGTCTGTAAACCACTGTAACAGTGAAATGAGCATCTGGATTCCTCACTTTCCCTCCAAACCCTCTGAAAGAAAGCACCAGATGAAGCCTGGTCTTGTGCAAAGGCACATCAGGGATAGTTCTGCAGTAAAGCAGACAAACAATCCAGACAGGCATCCCCTGAACCATCTTAGTATCAGCCTTTGTCTAAGGATGAAGCTGAAGAGCCTCACATGCTTCATACAAGTTAAGACAAAAGATTCTGATCCCCAAAACTTTCTGGGTATTTGCTAACAGGGAGGCAAGTCCAATCCCCAAGGACACTGAAGTCCCTGTATGGAGGGACTGGGATCCCCACAGGGGCTGAGTGCTCTGTGTTGACAAAGGGAAAACTTTGGTCAACCAGCAGAAGCAAACCTAGCCTGTAATAGGGCTTGTCAGGCAGGATATCACCCAGCAGGCTTAATAGCTCTGACTGATCTAAAAAGCTGTAAATTAACAAAATCTGTATGTTTTACAAAATTGGGTAAGTAATCAAAGCCCTGCAGAACTGAAATGATAAGCCCAAAGATACAGCACAGGAGAAAGCTCCTTATTGCTTAATCCTCAGCTCTCAAGCAAGCCAAGCATAAAATCCTTTAATCAGATCTAATAACCTGGGATAATCTTCAAAATAATGACTGCAAGGAATAACACATTCCTGCATTCATTAATGCCTGAGATTTTCAAAAAATAGTATTTTCATTAGCAGCAGTGCTAAAGGTATTCTCACATGTTGCATTATGCATAACTTCCCACGAGTCAAAAAAAAAAAGAATATTTAAAAACTCCATTGATTACGCATTCTGATGGTATTTAAACCAGATCCCTCAACACACTACAGCTATTTCCTATGTACAGGAACAAATGACATGTAAGTGTAACCATATCAAACACTGAAACATGATGCTCTCTGTCCTGAAAAAATCGTCCTAGATATCAGAGTTATTCATGGCTCATGGGAACAGATTTATTAAGAAGAAAAGTCTTACTCTTGTCCTAGAGTTTTTTTTAGTTGCCAAACGGTAAGAAAAGTCTTACTCTTGTCCTAGAGTTTTTTTTAGTTGCCAAACGGTCTTAGGGGTCTTTGGGTTCATATGTATCAACCAACCCCCAGCACCATTTATTTCTAGGAAATTCTGTCTACAACTATTTTCTAAAACTGAGAGTACACAAGGCTGAAACATATTGTCTTATGGAAAGTTTTAATGCAATTAAACACAACAAACTCTGTCAATACAAACCATCTCAGAGTCTAACATGAGTCATTTATGCCTCCTCTGCAACTGATAGATGACAAATGATAGACAAGTCCTAACTCCTTGCCAAGTTTTCTCTTCAGCAATTAAATTTTGCCTTTCTACAGTGTTCTTTCAGATTTATTCCATTTTGAAGTGTGACAAACAATGAAAAAAAAAAAGATACACAGAAGCTGGTAAAATTTATTTCATTTCATAATGTGAACAGATTTGCCTTTATTACAAACAAATGATTACAAAGATGTTTATTTTTCTGCTCACTCGTCAGTTGTGAAGTGATAATGTGGTATTTACACATCACACAGAAATAAACAGTTTTCAATCAAAGGTTTCTATATGAATTTCACTCTCTGTCTGTATAAAGTGGGAAATCAGCTGTGACATGGGATATTATCCCTGTCTTTGGTGACTAGATGTCTGTAAGTAGAGACAGGGCAACACCAAGTGATTACTGCCAGCAGTATTCCTGCTCATCTCACCCTCATGTCATTCTGCTCAGAAGCCAGAAAGTCATTAACAGGGAGGATGGTCACTGCCTCCAAACAGTAATGCAAGTAAAACCTCATTCACTCACACCACAGAAAATTAGGCTGGAAGATATCCAAGAGGGCATTACCTGGTCCACCCATCTCCCTGCCCAAGGCATTCCTGAGGAACGTTTGTCAGCTAAGTCAGCCCCAGTGACAGAGTCTCCCCAGCCCAGCTTGAAACTTCCTTGCTGAAGGTCAAGCCTCGTCCTTTTTTCCATTTTCAAAATGCATTTAGAGAAGATACTCTCCTTTTTTCTTTAATGAGAGAAAATGAGGGGAAAATAAGTAAAAAGTAATATGAAAATTAAATAAGGAAGATAGCATGTTCTTATCAGCATTCTATTTTCAGCTTGAACAAGCCCAATTCTTTCAATATTTCTTTGCAGGTCGTGTTTCAAACTGTTCTCAGCTAGAGAATAGATCATCTCTCTCTTGAAGGACAGCACTAAAAATGGCACAGTTCTCTGTCTAAGGCCATCCTTTTGCTACACAGGAATAATTACCTCACATGGCAGCCTGTGCTGCTGTTCACACATTCCCTGTGACACTAACTGCTTTGAAAAGCTTGCAATCATTCATCTCTGTCTAGTTTGCAGGTCTCTATAGCCTCTTCACCCATCTCAGAATGTCCAGAGAGTTTCCTTCTCATCCTGTATCCACATACTTTATTATTCCCACATAAGTGTAATCAATCCCTATTAAGTAATATTCTCATTTTTCAGGTCATACTTCCATTCTGTCAAGATCATTTTGAATTATGGTCTGTATCATTCTGATGGGGATTCTTATCTCAGGATCCTCTGCACTGTACAGGTCACTAACAAAAACACTGGTCACAGCCAAACCCTGAGGAAACCTTGAAGGACTTCACTGATTCTATCCTTCATTTCAAGGTGAAATGCTCATGTGTTGTGTTGTTCTGAGAGAAATAATCAGTCTGCAGTCATTTCCTCTAGACCACACTTCCCTAGTGTCCAAAACATTCTACACCCACTGGGTACCTCACCTATCTCCAAGCTCTCCCATGGGTAAAAGGATGCTAAGGGCTGCTAAAATTCCTTTGGCAGAAAAACTTTGCATGATCAGTTTGAGAACTCCCTCTGCTGTTTTGCTCTCCTGCTCTGGCTGTCATTTCCCTTCTATTTGCACAGGTATTAATAGTGCTGTCTACCTGATGGCAAGTGAAGATCAGCACAGAATAAAGCATTCATCATTTTAGGCTTCTCCAAACCTTCTGTCTACTAAGTGTCAACGTTTGGACTTCTCCTAAGTAATGTGCCTTGCTATTTCATCTCACTTCATGTCTTAACCTTTTTGATTAGGTTACTGAGAGCTCTTGCAATGCCTGTATTCTTCTCCTTAGTAACCTGACCTAGTTTCTACTCTCTATATCCTTTTCTCCTCTGTTTGAAGTCAATGAAAGGCTCATAATTTAGCCAAGTTGATCTCTTCCTGACTTCTTGTCTCCTCCACAAGGAGAGAGCCTTATTAATATTCTTCTTTAAGGAACTGCCAGCTTTCTTAAATTCCCTGTTCTATCAGGCTTGCCTCCCAGGCAACACCTACCAATTTTGTGAGTATTGAATCCTTCCTACTTGAAATCTATTGTTACTGTTTCGCTACTTATGTTCCTTCAAGTCCTGTGAATCATAAATGTATCATTTCACGCTCATTCTCAGCTAACATATGTCTAAATACTGTCAAACAGTTTCTTCCTATCGGTCAGTATTTAACCAAAGTTCACCCTGTTCTACTTACCTTAATTATCTCTACCAAAGTCCATTAGAAACACATTCAAAGCACTTGCTCAACAGGCTCCCTCTGAAATATATTTTATTTGCAATAGATATGCAGGTAACTGAGAACCTGCATTAAGATTTACAGCTCCTTCTGCTTGTTCATCACCCTTCTTGCATTACAGTGAGTGCTCTCCACTCCTATGACTTTATGAAGAACAACCCAGCCTGATTTTTATGTGCACCTAAGTCACCATTTTTTATGCTACTTCTGGGACTGCTTAATTCCAAGTCAAAGATCTTCACTGGTCTCCATTTTTGCTCATCTCCTTGTCCAACATCATTCTTAGGTGAGGGAAACAAAGACCTCCAAGTGTGTAGCCATGCATTTGCTTCCAAAGTGTGTGTTGTCACTCCCTGTACACTGATCCCAGACTGAACAGGCTGAAAACAACACCAGCTGTGTTCCTGTTTCTCTCATCCTTGCCTCTCCCCTGCAGCCTTATGACCACTCTGAGCTACAGTATTGAAATGTTCACTGAAGAGAATAAGACCCCACAAGACAGGAAACCTGAACAGGTCAGTGAAATAGAAATAGAAATAGTAATAGTGTGTACATGGCTAACCATAGCAGATCAATTGACTTCAACAGTTCAGTCAAAGGAGTTTAGCTGCTGTAAAGAGAGGGGATGATCCAGCAGTTGTACCATGAAAAGACAGAAGACAGGACAATGGAAGAGGGAAAAAGACATCCACAGAGAGAGTGATGCTCAGAGATTTGGGCTTTGGACATTTTCAAACTGGACAGAACAAGGCCGAGGTCCCTGAAGACTCAAAGTCTGTTCTACTGAAGTCTGGGGCTCTGATCCTGCTTTTTGCCCTCCTTTCATAATCCTGACTTTTACCTTCAGGCAGTCAGTGTCGTCAAGGTCTCTGCCAAACTCCACACGCCCCAGCACTGTAAGTGTAAGGTCCAGCAGTGCCTCCCCACTCATCAGCTCCTCAATCACCTGTGTCAAGAAGCTCTTATCAGTTCTGTCATCAGAAACCTGTTGCACTGCCTGTGCCCTGGTCCAGCTGGGCCTTTCCAGCACAAATCAGGGTGGCTCAACACTATGAGATCCAGGGCTTGTGAACATGAGGTTTCTGCCTGTTGTTTGAAGAAAGTCTCACATGCTCCTTTTTTTTCCTTCATCCTAAATGCTGTATATTTTGTGAACATCAATACAAAACTCAGCAAAGACAGAAACGTATTTACAAATCCACAGCAAGTCAAGAGCACTGTGCATTACTTATTTAAAAACTGCAATGAGGAAGAGACAAAATGAAGAGGCAAATTTAAGGACCCTTTCCTCTGAAGATAGGATCATAAAAGACTTTCTTATTAAAAACCAGACAGGTTATAACTATTAAAAAGCAAGTCTGTGAGCTCTAGGGATGGATTTCATACCACTGACTGTACTATAGTCAAGATATATACAGATGTGCATATATCAAACAGTAAAAGTAATAGCTACACAGAATCCTAGAGAAAGGCCAAGAAGATATATTGATAAGAATCTGTAAGCAAAATTGGGAAGGAACTGCAACAAAAGGAAATTTTGCAATTGGTGGAAAGCCGTAAGCAAAGGCAGAAACACAGAAATCAGCACAACTACAGGGAAAAAAAGACTACAGAAAAAAAGTTCAGGCAACTGCACAGGCAATGGATAAAAAGGCTGTGTTGGTGTGCAAAACTTATGCTCCAATGCACCTAAAAGTCAGTGAAATGTGTGTTTTAAACACAGTAAGGTATTTTTAGTCATGGTTTTTGAGAGATATTGTTAATTAAATAGCCTTCCAGTAAGACACACAACACACACAAGATGGACACAGAGGAGCAAGTGTAGCTAAATACAATGACTGAACTAAACACAATGGGAGCCATTAACTTTCACCAAAAGAGTATCCTATACAGAACCCAGAATAAAAATATGACCAAACAACATGTGCCAGTAAAATCACAGGAGTTCAGAAACGACATGGATCATGTGGCATCTGCCATACGGGAAAACAACGTTCAGAGAAGAACCCAATTAATGGATCTGATTTCTCCTTGGTTACCAGTAAAGCAAGGAAAAAGGTAATTTTATGTCAGAATTACAGAATTGTTTTTCATACCTCCTAGAGAACCTACTGAATCTTCCTCATACAGGAATTTTTGAAGGCAGGCTAGAGAAGTGTCACATGTGGATAGCCTGGGTGTACCTGCACAACACCATCAGAGGAAGGAGGCCTTCTTGTACATTTTCCCTGCATTTTCTATTGCAGTAGGAACCATTTTCTTCACTTTGGAAGAATTCTGGACCATTATCTTAGATGGCACAAATTTTTGGTTTTCATGTGCAGCTGGTCAAAGTTATGCAGAAGTACCAAGTTTAATGACGTAAGAAGCTGAGCATTCTCCTTTCCTCAGGACAATGCCATGGGATGCAGCAAAGGATCTAAAATGACACTTTTGTACCTCCTGTGCCATGACAGAGGAAACTGGTAGAGAAGGATGCTAAATCTATGAGCAGAGCTGAAACCCTTACATCTATTTCCACCTCCCGACTGTAAAGTAGAATTTAAATATTATCTGGGAATGTGTCTCAAAATTTCACCGGACAGCAAGCCAGACACAGCTCATCTGAAAATGTGAAAGGGCATGCTGATGGCCTGGGGATATGAGATGCAGCCAACACTGGGTATGCCTGAAGCAAAGGGTCTTAAGCTATAAAAGACCAGGTGTTAGTTTCAAGCAAGAGCCATATTACTCTGAAGTGCAAAAAAACCTTGCCCCGTGACCTCATTTTCAAGTAACAATGCATGTGCCAAGACTCCAATCTAAAACGGTTCAAAAGTCAGAAGGGAAGTGGAAGCCCCCTGCAAAGCTCACAGAACTTGTGCTAGATTAGCAAACTGCCATGGGTGCTACAGCACGAGAGGGGCCCAAGAAAGGAAACCCTTTCAGCATCAGCAGAAAACACCAACCTGCTGAAAGAAATCAAACCCTCTTTGCAGAAGCAGCAGCAGGGAGGGCTGGGAGCAGAACTGCTGCAGAATCACAGAGCAGGCTGTTTATTAGCTTCTTGCACACCCACAGGTTTGGGAGCTACTTGAAGATGTGCACACAAAGTGAAATAGATGGTGCATTTGCTATATTGACCCAGGCAAGTAAATATGAATAACATTTTCAAGCTTCCCCTGGAGTTGCAGTTTCAAAGCAAAAACTAATCAATGAGCACTGGCTGTAAGACCCAAAGGAGAAACTAACAAGATACCACCAAAGAGGATTTTGCAAATATGGAAGTACTTAATCACAACTAAAGTTCAGCTTGGGTCCCATTAGTAATACCACAAACACTTTCAAGAGCAGCTAATGATGTGAAACCAGCAGTAAACCTGCATGCAAACATGATAAAAAGCTTTGCATTGAATCTGCAAGTCTGCAGATGAACTAGAAACAGATCACTGAAGAAGAAACATTGCAAATAGAAGAGAATCAGTCTGTGTGCATGTTTCTACTATCAATATTCCAACACTTTTATCCGGGATGCTTTTCAGGGCTGAACAAACCAACTTCTACACTGGTGGAAAGAAAAATGTTAGAGTGAATACCAGAATCAGAAAATAGCAATAAAACAAGATAGTTCTCATTTGGCCACAGATAAATTGAGGCATTAAAGAAACACTAAAGTACCAAAAGAACAAGGATACTGAAAACAAAATTTTTCAGATAAATGAAGGAAATTGATTTCACAGTTTAAAGTAGCAAGAATTGGGTAAAATGGACATTCCTAAGCCAAGCTGTTATATTCCAGAAAGAATCATTTCAAGCACGGTCACTAAGGAGAAATGAAGACAAGACTTTTAAAGGAATCAAGCTTTTGAGAGAAGCCTTTTGACAGAAGGAAGTGAAAGGGACAGGATAATCCATGTATTGACAGCTCAGCAGAGTGCTGCCCCAGACGGCTGCAAAACAGTGGCTTGGAAAGATTGTGTCCTGTCCTGAGGCACTGAGATACATCATTGCTGCCTGAGAGCAAACTAAAGAGCTCTACCAGTTATTGGATTAATCCAGTAATGATAGTTTATTTAGAAAATACACAAAGGGATCAAAAGCCAGAGCAGTAAGGAGAGATTTCCAGGAACTGAAGCCTCCTTTTGCCATTATTTTTGTATCATGTATTGTGTTTTCTGCAAGATTTCATGTTCAAGTAAAGCAAAACCACACAGAGTCTGGCTAGAAGATGGTATTGGTGAACAAATATTTCATGTCCCACATGGGTAGATTCAGACTAGATATAAGGAAGAAGTTTTTTTGAATTTGATTTCTTAAAATAATTTTCAGTGAAACACTGAGACAGGCTGTCCAGAGACGTGGTGAATAATCCCTGGAAGCATTTGAGCTTGAATGGAGCTCTGAGCAATCTAATGTAGTTCAAGATGTCTCTGATTATTGCAGAGAGGTTGGACCAGGTGACCTGTAAATGTTCCTTCCAAACCAAACCATTCTGTGATTCTGTAATCCTTACAAAATGTTCTTCCTTTAAACAAATTTTCTGTGATGGTCAAAAGGTACAGCAAAGAAGCATTTGTTTTCTGTTACTTTGAGTATCACACAAGAACCCTGCTTGCTAAACAGAGTTCAAGAATCATGAACAAGGGATATTAAACAGCTATTTCATAGCCAGCTTCTGTTCTGGCTGCACACTGCTCCTGAAGTCCAATTCCCTCTCCTCAGCACTCTGTAACAAGAACAAGTTAAGTTTACATCATTCCTTATTACCACTGTAATCACAGTCTTGAGACAAGATTCATATTAGCCATTTTCTGCTCTTGTTGCATCATTTGTCAAGAAAATGAGGAATAAGAATTTCAGCACCTAATATGCTCTGTGAGTTATAGGACTGTGCCAGGATTATGCTCAGCTTTCCTGATAGTTGGTAGCTCTCTGTCCTACCTTTCTCTGCATCCATCTGCTTGAGAGCTGACTTATAACCAGCCATCACTTTTTTCTAGGGAAAGCCTTCATTCTGGATCTGGCCATGCTGTGACATCTAGTAAGCAACCAAAAGAGGACAGTAAATCTATTAACTAAACAATAGCCCAGCCATAGATCTGGTGTCACCTCAATCCATTTTGGGGAGCTTGCTTCCAGCTCCCAGGTGTGAGCCTTAGCAGGCACCTGGTCCATTTGCAGTGGTACAGGGAGACAGGGATGTCAGGGCAGAAGGATTTGTGTGTGTGTGTCCTTTGGCTGCTGTATGTGAATTGGGTGGGTATGGATATAAACACATATCAGAGCTCCACAGCCCTGTGCTGAGGCCAAAGCCAAGGACAGTGAAGCACTGCCTGTGGCAGAAGAACATCAGAGACTACCCAAGCCTGTACCAAAGTACACAAGAATAGGAAGGATGCACCCAAAGGTGATGACAAACACCATATGCATCTTCCAGAATGGCAAGAGAGAGTTGGAGCAGGGTCTTAACAAACTGGGGAAATGAGCTGGCAGAAATTTCCCAGAGCTCAGGAAATGCCTTGCACATGGGGAGGAATCATCTGCACACTGGCACAGGCTGGAGGCCAGGCAGCTGGAGAGCAGCTCCATGGGTAAGGAGCCACGGGTGCTGGGGGGAAAATTGAGGACAAGTGAGCAGTGAACCACTGCAGCAAATAAAAACAACCGAATACTGGGCAAAAGCATCGAGAACTAGTCAAGAGAAGTGATTTTTCATCAGTGTTTGGCACTTGCAAGACAGCATATGGGGTACTGCATATCATTTGGGGCTCCTGTATACAGGAGGGACACAGACATACAGGAGAGAGTACAGCAGATGTTCCAGAGCCTGGAGCATATAAAGTACCATAAGAAGCTGAAAAAGCTGGTTTGGTTCTGCCTGGAAAAGAAAGAGGGTCCAAGGGAGGATCTTATTACTGTCTTTAACTATTTAGTGGGGTGGTATAGACAGAAGACACACAAAATGTTCAGAGAGGTGAAGCACAACAGGACAAGGGGTAAGAGATGCTAGTTACCACAAGAAAAAAAAATCCCTTTAAGAAAAAGCAAAAGCTTAACATCCTGAGGGTAGTCAAGCCTGAGATCAATGTCCTCAAAAAAAATTACAACCCAGTTGGAAAAGGCCCTGAGCAATATCACCTAACACTGAAGTCAGCCCTGCTTTAAGCAGGAGGCTTGGACCAGAGAGTCCTCTTCCACCCTAACTCACTCTACCCCTTTGTGAAATGAGAGCGAGTTCAACATCATCCCTTTTCTCCACTGCCTTTTTCTCCAGCCTTACAAGGTTATTTGCGTTGTTGTCTCAAACACTCTCAAACACACCCTCCTCAGGGAGCCTTCTTCCTCATCTCTAAGTCTTTTGAAGCATTCTAATGTTTCCAATAATTACAGCCTACCTTTGTATTATGTATGGAAAGTGGCAGGTTGTTGAATATGAAAAGTAAAGTCACTCACAATGTACATTCTAACAACAGGGAACTTAGAGTGGAATTAATGACTGATGAAACCACAACGAATTGAGAAAAGGGTAATGAGCTCCCTGTGGCCTCCACTGTGCTGCCCACGTTCCATTATCTGCTAAAATCTCTCTTCAAAAATCTATATTCCAACAATATGTGAACTGAAACTAATGAAAACATCATCTTAATTAACACAATATGATAAAACAGTTGGAAAGCACCTCTGAATAGCAACAAACAGCAGCCCTAGATGAAAACAGACATATGCAGACATAGATGTTGAAGAGAATTCTTTTCTGTAATTAATTTCTTGCATGGGAGTTGATTCCAGGAAAGTATTTACACCTCTTCCTTGCAGATATATTTTAATACTTCAAATTAGATGTTCCAAAATATTCACGGCGAAACATTCACATCAAAAGAGATAACAGGCAGATGAAGTTTTCAGGTTTCACCATAAAGTTGCAACCCAGATTGCAGCAGAAACTGTACAAAGCTTTTGAAAGTATTTGTACAATTTTATGGCTTTCAATCAAATTCTCAAGTTCCTGCAGGCCTTCCAACCGCTGCCTCCCACACAGAAAATATCAGAGGAGAATGAAAAACAAGAAAGCCTCTCTCCTGCTCCAAGACACTTCTTGCATACTAACTTGCTGTAGAAATGGTATCACAGGGAATTTTTATAATGAGACATTGGCTTCCTGTATCACAGTTACAATTTTAGAACAGCAGGATGTCTCTAGAGCTCTGCTGGACTGAACAATTGGGTTTTAGCCATTGTCAGGGTCCTCAGGGGACAGATATTTACAGAAGAGAAGAGAAGGTTAAATGTTATCAGTATCTTGGAGTTCTTGGAGTCTTTGCTGAGGAAAAAAAAGTACTTTTTTTCCCCTCCCTATTTTGCTGCTCTATGTTGGACCAATTTAGATTATTGCCCAGTTCCTAAGGCAGAAATTCTATTAGTACACAATTTAGTCTATCTCTGGATACGTACACGAGGACTTTTTTAGAGAATTATTTTCCTCCAAGTGACAAATTTTGGAAAAACTCTCTGAATTGGGTGGAAGCTAACAGGAGGAGATAGGTTGTGTTTGTGGCACCACTGCACTTCTGACTTCAGGTTTCAAAGTGTCTCAGGGCACAGGAAGGACCAGCAACAATTTGCTGAAAGCTGTCCCTACAAAAGCATCCTCACTTTGCTCCTTCAGCAGGAGCCCTGGTCACAGCCTGGCAGGGACACACAGATTCCCACCAGGCAGCTGTTTCTTCTCCCTCACACCTTTCCTGAGCTCTGTTGGGAAACACAGGGGAGGTATCAGGGGTGAACTGTGCAAAAATCAGTCCAGCAGGGTGTTTGCCACGCTGACCATTCCCTTTAAAACCTGCTGCAGTCACCTCTGTCCAGGATCTCCTCCTGAGGGTGAAGTCAGGTTTAAGGGCACTGATGTTGCCCACCAGCACAAATTGCAAAGCCCACAGCAGTTTAGTCCTTGTTGCCATGCAAGGTCAATCTTGGTACTCCTTCCCTTCTGGAGAGCTCTGAGTTGTATTTGCACACATTTACTGTGAGGGAGATTAGGAGGTGCAGCAAAATAAAACAGCACAAATCACAAGGAAAAGGGATAAGGTATCTCTTAGGTCTCCCTCATATCTCCCTCACATTTAGAAGAAATTCCAGGCTGTTTAGCCTTCACTGGGCTGCAGTAATAACAAGAGGCCAAAACTTGTTTTTCTGACCCAAATCCTGTTTTGCTGTCTGGATGGTGAAGGCTCAACAGCAACACAAGACACAAGCAGCCTCCTTCAGCTGGAGCTCCATAGCAGCAAAACAAGGGAAAGGAACAGATGTGGTTTAAATAAGTGTACTTCCATGAAAACTGTGTGTGCTGTACCCCTGTCACCGTCCTGGGGACTGTGCACTCTGCAGGGAGCATCCTCCTTCCTCCATTTAAATATTGCTTCAAATTATTCTACTGCCTGTGAAACACAGAAGTGCTCTGCAGGGTCAAAATAGCCAGAATGCCCTTTTGCAGCAGCTTTTCTCATATCCCACAGTACCCAAATGTGGATTTGCACAGCTCAGGGGCTCAGCCTCTCACCCAGCTTTCTCTATCAGCACAGGTAAATCACAGAATGAAAAAATACAGAATAATTAAGGTTGGAAAGATGTCTAAGATATTTGATCCAAAATTAACTCAACACCACCGTGTTCACCATGGGTTCCTGAAGGGTCCATGCAGGGGTGGGATTATCTGTATTACACCAGCCCATACATTGCACCAGGTAACACATCCCAGGTGTATCTCAGGTTAAAGGCAGGATATGTTCACACTAGTAATGGTCCATTTCTTTCAGATGAAATAACTTCTCATAACTCCTCTACAGAAGACTAAACATATCTGTATTCTGCCCCCTTTTGCAAAGGTTACAGCCCTACTTCACCCAGCTCCCTGGAACAAACACTGTTAGGGTCCAACTCACCTGACCTTTTTACCAAAAGGAGCACAGATTGTCTGGGTTTGGCTGCAAATAACTTGATTACAGACATCCAGAGAAGAATTCCTTAGTAACTGCACAGTAAACTGAACCTGGGAACAATGACACCAACCCTGTGCTCAGTTGTTCTGACAGCAAACAGATAAAGCAGACCCTCCTCTGGGGCTGTCTGAGGCAGCTCAGCAGAGTCCTGTGGAGCTGCACTGCAGAGCATCGCTACTTCCACGAATTAAAGACCAGGCTCTTTGACAAGGTCTCATTACAAAGAGCATTTCTAGAGTCCACTTTGAGTGCAATGAGTACAACAAAGATCTCAATTAAAATGAAAGATTATAATCCCTTTTTTTTTTTTGTTTGCTGTTCTTTGTTTCCCCTCAACAAAACACTTGCAGATTTATAGTGAACAAGATAAAGCGCAACAGGAATTCTAGGTTTTCGAAAAAAATGAGAGAAATCTTTGTCATATACTACAGCCACTGTTGTATGCATCAGTGCATGAAATATGACCCAAATTCCATCTTCAACGCTATCACAAGAAATATTGTTTGTACTGAGGGTTCGTAAAATGCTCTAGCAAGTTATTACATTTATAGTCCACTTTTTTTTTCTTTCCTTAAGATTTATCTTTCATTTTTACTTGAAAAGCTGGGGCCAGAAAAATCATATTTGAGCTTAAAAAAAAATCTCTTTCCCTCATTTCCTCTCAATTTGAGAAGTGAGTCTTAGTACCCAACTTAGAGATACTTTCTCCTGAAATGCATAGTTACTATACAGCCACAATATCTTAAAGCAAAGAACTGATATTTTATGAGTCATTATCGTAAAATGGAGTTTAGGGTAGACTTTAGTATTCCTATTTCCCAGCTGTATTGCAGCAATCTAGCTGCCTTCATGAAACATCAGCAAATCCCTTATCACCCTTAGTACTTGTTGGTCTTTTCTTTCTGGTTTCAGATTAATGTGCTAACAACAAAGAGAAATAATGGGAAAACACATTTGCTTATTGCCCAGAGAGAGGAAAAGCTTGATAGCTCCCTGAGCTCTGTTACTGAGATCCTTTCCTTGGAGTGTGTTAGGCTGGAGAGCTTTGAAAAAAAGAAAACACTAAAAAAATGTTTTGACTGCTGCCTGATAAAACCAGAATAAGGAACACACAATGAAATAATGAGGAATAATGACCAGTTGTCTGCTGACTTCTTCTGGACCTGAGACTGCCCCTTCATTGGCTTTTAGGACATGGCTGTGGTACAACAAAGAGTGGAAAGCAAATCCTTTTGGGATATTTTCTATTGCTAAACATGTATTGCTCACTTGAAAAGTTAATTTCTGTGACGTTTTCAGATAAGCAGGCAAGAGGAAAGGATGAAAATAAAAATGTTATTGTTTACCTTAAAATACCAGTGAAGCTTGAGAGGCAAAGCATTAAATTATTAAGCCCTAAAGAATAAATATACATGTCTCTATAACTCAGGTTAACAACATCTGGCATGGCTGGAGGACTGTGAAACCCAAAAATAGAAATATCCCATGGTAATATACACCTGCCTGCTCATGAGAGCATGGAGACCCCGTGACTGGAGATCAGTCCACTAAATTTCTGTCCTCCTTCTCAGAGTGCAGAGGTCAAGCAAGGGTTCAAAGGATAAGGAAAAAATGATCCAAGGTCTGTAGAATCAACTTTCCACCAAGAGTTTTAAAATGCTCAGTTTGGCTTAAATGATAAATTAGTCTATAAATACCTACTCTAAGAAAGAGATTTTTCTGACTTAACAGGATCTCTAGGTTAGCAGACAAAGGCATAACAAAGTCCAATGTCAAAGTGAAACCAATTCCAGCAGGAAATAAAAGTGTATTTTAGGAGAGAATAACAAATCACTATAGGATGCTTCTAAATTACTAAAAGGAATTGGCCACCCCTTCCAATTAAAAAATCTTTCTAAAATGCAATGTCTGGAAAAAATAACATGAATTCAGGGAGACTTAATGCAATACAGGTTTGCCCAAACCCCAAAATACATTTACAGGGACTCTTTCTCTGTGTTTCTGTGGGGGGGGGGGAATAATGCTGTGTTCAGAAAGCACCTCAGAAATTGGTTTCCAAGTGGTTCCTCACAGCAGCCACCACGTCTTTGCTTTTATCTCTGGGCATTTTGACAAGGCAGACAGGCATTAGCCATCAGCTGGGATTTCAGCTCAGGAAGGTACTGCCTGCTTCAAAGTCCATTCAGAAATGGGACAAATTTAACTTTGCACCATCACCTGGGTTCATCAGAGAGTGTAAAACTGGGGAGCCAAACTTTTCTGTTTCCAGTCAGCATTCTCAGACAGGCAGACATGGGTATTTTATTTCCTATCTACACACAAGAGCAACCCACTCCTTCCCATTCTCTGCCAGCACCCAAACTCTGCCAAACCCCTTTTGTGATCTCCCCATTCAGAACAAGTTCCTAAATCAAAGTGAGAAGGCCTCTCTGTGCTGTCCAGCAGCTATGAAAGCCAGGTGTGAACTCTACACACAGAAGCAGAATCTTTTTCAAATCAAGTGCACAAAGTGCTCTCTGGCTGCCTGAAAATCTGGATTTCTCTCCAATAATTTCCAAAATTACGTTCTTGCTTTTTACACCATTTATAACAAATTGGCCACACTTTCTAATTCTATAATTCTATAGGAATTACAAAATAAGTCTCTGTCAAAATGATAAGTATATCTTAATTTTGCTACAAAGTTTTATTTCCCATTGTTTGCTTAGAATGAAACTGTCTTAACATGTTATATGCAAAAGAAGAATAAGTCTTGTTCTCTGCACCTTTTGACACACCAAGGTGGTTTCCAATTCATGCCCAGCAGAAAGTATCTCTTGAGAGTTACTGACTCTTTACACCAAAAGACAAGCAGAGATTTTTGTAGACATCCACTCCCATAATTAAAGAACAGCCATCCATCTTCAAAAGATTTGAACCATGAGTCCTGCTCCAACCATTTTTTTTGAGGTTGATTTGAGACAAAAAGAAGCTGGCCAATCCCACTGCCTTTGTGCATCCTCCTAACATCAGAACCACTCAGCCAGATTCAGTGAAAATTTGAAGAGAGGAACTGGAGGCTTAGATGCATTTAGACCATGAAAGTTTTGTGAAAAGAGGTTCCAACACAGAGGAGATAAATTAGTTCAGCACTACTTTAATTATGGAGACAGACATCAGAGAATCCCCCTGAGTGCAGACTGTTACAAATGCTGCTAGAAATTCAGTAAAAGTTTCAGTCAGATCCTGCACTAAATTTGATGGAAGATAATCCAACCACACAATATAAAGCCACAGGAAACCAAGATTTTAGTTTCCTTAGTCACAGAGAACACTGTTGTATTTTTAGACCTGCTTGGATCTCATTTCTGCAGCTCTTCTCAAGGCTCTCAGGCTCAGCACCAGTGAATTAACTCACACCAATTCATAAGCAAATTTTTCCAACATTTAGAGTTTGCAGGCTGAAGCATAAGAATGTTATTCACCAGCAAGATCTTCAAGTTTCATGTATTATAATATTCAGGGAAAGCAGCTAAGACTCATCCAGAGGCTGCTGTGGTCAAAGCCAGAGGCATCAACCAATCTTAAAAGGTTTGGTTAAAGCCTAAGGGATTTTTATGAGACCCTTAGAAAATATATGAGATTTTAAGAAGGATAAGGATTTTAAGAAGGATTAGCACACAAGATAATGATTCAAAAAGTGTGGATTACTGCACAAAAGGTAGAAGGATGCCAGAAGCAAGAGAAAGATAAAAAGAGGAAGTTGTGAGATGGAAGGAGATGTTGGCAGGCTCAGAGCAATGTGCAGTCTAAGAATGACAGGCAAAATATTTTTTAAAAATAACTGAAACACATCAAACTGAGGAAAGGAAGACAGAAAAACTGGCAAAGACTGTGACCTGTCTAAGAAAGGGTGCAAAACCACCAGCAAATTCTGCTTGATCTAGCAAACATGCAAGCAGTTCTCTGGTAAAGGTGCAGCAAATAGTTTGAAGCTGCTTTGCCTAAGGCCATTCTCACCATCATATTTATGTATATCTTGTAGCACTATTTCTCAAGTCAAGTTTCATTTTTCATCTCCTCCAAGACATCAATTGCCTATTGATTTCTTCATTTCAGAATCCCCTGGCCTCAATTTGAGCACAAAGGGGATTAAGATGGCCATCGATCCAACAGCAGTGGATTAAAGTCAGTGTTGACACACTCACAGCTACTCAGTGAGGAGACAGGACCACCAAAACACCAAACTTGCACTGAGGGCAAATACACAGAGCTGCAGCATCAACTGACAGCAACAGCAGTCAAAAATGATAGTTCCAATGGAAAGGAATTCCTTCTGTGGAATCAAAAGCTTCAACTGGTACATTACAGTTTTCTCAAAAAACCCAAAATTTCCCCTCTTTCACCAGCTACAAGTAATCCAAATTAAAGTAAGAAAAGATGAAAAATATTAGTGCATCTTCTCCTAATTAAATATCTTGGTATGTACTTAGCTTTTCAGTCAAACTCTTCTTCCACTTCTTTAAACAAAGTCCCAGTGACAATTTTCTTCAGCCATTTACACAGCTTCATTAGGCAAGAGGTTGCTCTTCACCCTGGTATATTGGGAATCAATTCAGCAAAGCCAAGCCCTTAATTTATTAAGATAAATAATTTTCAATCCATGCATGCAGATGAAATTTAGGCTTTCCCCACTGATTCTTAATAGATGTGCATATGTTTCTTTAAAGCTTTAAGGCTTCAGAGTCAGATACAAATTTCCTTTAGCTCTGCTTTACACATTTTGACAGAAACTCACTCACTCTTGCTATCACTCCTTCTTGCTGCCTCACAAGATCTGAGTTTTATACACTCATTAATCAAACTGTGACAAGAGCTTAAACCAGGCTAACCATGTTTAATGTGCAAGGGAAGCAAAGGTCTGAGCAGATGAACTGAGCAAAGTTTGGGCAGATGTGACACTGGCCCCTGGCTCAGTGTGATTTACCAGGCACACACTCAGGGGACAATCTTGTGCTTGCCTGTACAAACAAGGTTTCCAATGTGTTCTTTTTAGTTGACAAAAGTTGTCATGATACAGTGCTCACAGACAAAACCAAAGGGGTTTAAGTGGATTGACAAGAGCTCAATTCCTTCCATCTCATTCAGCAAATGAGGATTGTGTTAATATGAGGCTAAACCCAGGATTAACACAGACCCCAGGATCAGCTGTGGATTGCCCCACCTTTGTTTCTTTTGGTGCCAACACAGAAACACATTAAATGTTATTATAAAATAATGCATTCTACAGTCAGACCATATTCCAAAGAGAGTTACTCCCTAGGAACACCTACATTAGTATTTATTGTTCCATTAAAGGATAGTGAGTCATTTAATTCAAAATCCTCTCATTGATCTGAATGTCACATATAATTAAACTTGACTCAGAATAAAATAAAGTGCAGTTGCATTTAATACATTATCCATTACATTACAATATTCTATTATCTGTGGCTGATCTTTCTTTTATTATCAGTTATTATTAGTGTCATGGAAGGCATCCACTACAGTAATATTTAATCTTAAAAAATAATCTATGAATAAACATGAAGTTCATGATTTCTGTCCTAAACTTTCTGTTCTTCATCTAAAGGTAAAAGAACAACATTCTCTCAATGATAAGAACTAAACAGAAACCCTAAGGAGACTGGAAGAAAGCCTTTATAACAACTCATCTTAAAATAATTAAAATACTTTCACAGATATTTACTCTAGCCTGATTAAAGAGGCTTTCTTCACACACATCTGAACTACAGTGGGGAAAAGCTGCTATCAGAAGTGCAAGGAGATAAGAGCTTGTTGTACCTGCTAGCACACCATGCTAAAAGAAAGTAATTTTTGTAGCCACAAAATACACTGGTTGGGGTGAAAAAATGCTACAAAGAGAAATTTCATTTATCTGCTTTAGTCCCATTTAACTCAGCAGGAGTTACCCAGGGAATATACTTCCTGAAGGGCATTGCATCTTTCCTCAGTGAGGATGGTCTGCTAAACCCCAGCTAAGTGCCTGGCATCATGTAAGGATTTCTCAGTAGGCACCTGGAGCCCAGTCATTTTTGACCTAAAACTAAAATCATTGTCTCAGTTGGTGCTTCCAAACCACCCAGTCTGCTCTCATCCCTCTGCCAGTACTGGGAAGAGAGCAAAGGGGCAGAGCCAGAGCTGCATTCTGGACAATTCAGCCTTCCCTCTGTGGGAATCAACAGCACAACACCCACTGACTTCAGTGAGACAGGAATAAACCTCAAAGTCTGGGAGTTTGCTCTGAACTCCAGAAATGCTGAGAACACACACACACTCTAAAAAAAAAAAAAAGCAAAAATTCTTTCCTGGCAGCCCCAACAGATTTACAATCTGTAAATGTGTAAATGGTGTGTAAATTTACATATCACATGTTCCAACAGCAGGTAATGGGGAAGAAAAAAGGAGGAAGCTCTTTTTCTACAAAATTGTCCAATTCTGTAGAATTGGATAATTCCTCGTTGAATTGACAGCATAAACTAAAAAATAAGGGTTTAGCTTCCCACATAAACTAAAAAATAAGGGTTTAGCTTCCTGCTTAAGGCTTCTGAAAACGTGATATGATCCCAGTAAATACTCCTGCATTCAGCAAGGAAATGCCATGCAACAGAAAGAAAACTCTGGTGGTCACCAGTGGTCACCACAGTTGTTGCTATGACTTTACATATTAAGGCCAACTCTGAGAATGCTCTTTGAATTTTTCTGTGGGCACAAATATGATTTAGGTAACATATCCTTCCCTGAAGTACAGCTCAGAAAAATATGGTGATTTGAACAGTGCTAATCTTTAATCTTGCAGTAAATTTAGTTTTTCTCTTAAAACTTACTGCTTATTACTCAAAAAGAGGGGATTAATACATACAAAGAACTAAGAACATATTATATAGTCCTTTTTTGTAAGTGTCACAACCCACTATTTTCCTGTGATAAAAGACTATGGTAAGGCACTTGTAAGACACTTGGTATGTACTTCAAACACAATGGTAATTGTTTTCCTCCTTTTTGTCTTACCTTATTCATTGAAATAATCTGAGGGGCTCTTTACCTCTTGTTATTCATTAAAACTTCAAGACTTTTGCATTATCTCTCATCAAGTATTAAAGTTATTACTTAAAGGAAGTTAAAAGAATGATTAAAGAATAGTTTTAGGAAATGTTATTGTAATTAGAATGTCCAATTAACTAAGGTCCTTTATGTAAACAGTTGTGAAAATGTTTTAAGAGTGTTTAAATAGTTTTAAGAGCTGTAGTATTAGTGTTATCTTATCTCACAAACGCACACACACAAAATATTCTTGCAGCAGCACCCTAAAAACCAACGAGCCACGAGCTAAGGACTTATTGCCAGAGCCTGGAGAAGAGACAACCATCGCTGCGGGACATGGAAGCAGGACTGGGGTTGGAGCGAAGCAGACACCCCCATATCCCACACTGAATTTCAAATCCAAGAGCTTTTTTCTTTGGGTTAGCCACAGAAAGCCCTGGTGCTGAGGTATCAGACCACTTTCCAACCACTTTTTTAAGCAGCCAGCACTGACCAAGCTTTGCCTGGGTTGTGCCAGCCAAACAGGCTGAAAAACGTCTGCAATCGCTGGGATCCCCGGACCTCAGTTTTTATCCAATTGTTTTCGAGTTTTCTTTAATTGTTAAATAAACCGTTTTCATCTGGTTTAATACCTGGAATTATCATTTTTTTCATAACACCTCTTCAGCATCAGCCTTTTGGTTGGTAATTCCTGTGCATCACTGCACTCCCAGGTGTTTTGACAGTACACCTGCACCCACTGATTTGTCCAAAATGGAGAGAGATGCATTTCACAGTCTCCAAGGCAGCTTTGCTTCCAGCTACCATGACCTACCCAAGCAATTTCCAATGACATCTTGTTGCTGTCATGCCCACCACTGTGTTCCCCCAGTCAGGAACAGCTGGGGCTGCACATCCCATGGGCAGGAACAGGGTGATCAGTGCCACGTTCACCCAGTGTGGCACAGGAGGCTTGGTAAAGGCTGTCACTGACACTGCCATTGCAAAAGGTTTTCAGTTCAGCAGCTCTCTTTCACCAGCAAAATCTAAACTAAAGCCCCATTTAGCAAAGTCCCTTGAAAAGCCAAGCAGGAAAACCAGGGGTTTCCATGCAGCTGTTTAAAAAAAA
>VXAC01005613.1:746441-777226 GCA_013399225.1 Rhipidura dahli | reverse complement strand
AGTGAATTCGCCAATGTCAATAAATCATGCCCAAGTCTCCCCCTACTTTTACTGCACCAGGCAGTGACTATCTTGGCTGAATACAAGGCAGAGAACCTGAGACTGCTGCTTCTCCAGCACTGATTCACTGTCCTGTATCCATGACCAGATGTTAACAGCACAGGGAGAAAACCACTGGAACATGAGTCCTCAGGCCACAAGGTAGAAGTTCTTCTTCCCACTTAACTGGAATCAGAAGGGCTCACAAGTACTGTAGATGATGTGCACACCACATCTTTCCAAGCATTTTCCCCCTATTTTCCTAGCCAGAGCATGGCAAGGCTTGACTTGCTGTTGAGATTCATAACCTGCACCTGTGTTCTTGAAATAAATGTTTGTTTTTATCCCCACTTTCATTTCTCAGCATCTCTAATTGACATTTCATTGTAAATGCTGAACACTACATTAATTCTATGACTTTCTGTGTCTTCATGGAGCTCTAATGATCAGAAACATCCCACTCTGCTAACGCCTTGTTAACAGCATTTGTTGTTTCAATCACACTTGTTCTATAAGTGGGCCAGACCTATAACCATCAAATAAGATAATATATGGGAGCATGCAGGTCCTTCTCTGCTTCCTCTCAGCTTTTGCAATCTCCTTCTGGTATCTGTAAAGCAGAAATCCAAAAACATTTCTCTAAATGCTGTTCTGCAGATACAGAGCTGTGATGTTGACTGTTCTGTGTTTACTCTTTCCAATATTAACAGGCAGGTAAAGTCAACCAACAGAATTATCCAGCTCAGTGTAAAATAAACACCCACACTCGCCCACCTCTCTGTTCTTCTTAAGTTACTCAAAGCTGGAGTAGCAAACACACAAGATTAATGTTTCTTGTAAACACAACATCTCATTGTGAAACAAATCCTGAGTTTCAAAGGCTAAATCTTGTGGAACAGTACAGTTAATTCCTTAATTTACTAAGAGAATTATGGCACCACTGTTTTTAGAAAATCCATACTAGTGACCAGAGCAAATAAAAGCAGAATGTTCTTTCTGCAGATTTTTTTTTCCCCACCTGCACTTACACACAGCATCAATTAAGTAATGTTAGTAACTCTGGTATGGTTGATGAGCTACTTCTGTTTGTCTCTGTTGACAATTTAGCAAGAAAATATGTAATTGTGATATGTTTCAAAGCAAGAAGACCATCTCTTGTACTCACATGTAATTTCCCACCTGAAGCTTCACCTCATCTCTCTGGGAAATCTGGAGTCAGGAAGACATTAGCAAAAGGCTCGTTTCTGATGAAGGCAACATTTTCTGTTGCAGTGTATACATTGCTGACATTAACAGTATTCTGGTTTTATTCTTCTTGATTTAATGCATAATTTTAATAACTGCTGGGACAGAAAATTTCTGCAGTATTTATATGGATAACAGTAGGAATCCTTCCACCCATCGTCTTCACCAAGTTATTTTCCACTTGTCCATCCTCATCTAATCTATTGCACCTACCCAACACTCCATTAGTGCTTGTCTTTACAAGTACACATTTTATTTCTGAGAGAAGTACTGCAGCTTACCTGCTGGTGGTCAGCTTGCAGCTCATCTCAGTTTCCAGGAAGTTTCCCCAGGTCTTTTATTACATTCAAAAGTGTTTTTAGAAAGAAACCACATCATTAGGTCTGAGAATTTTTCACCTGTGGCATTCCCTCCTTGACAAACCTTTGGTGGTATGAGGAAATGGAAACATCTGTGGATCTGGGAAGCTCAGGAGAACATTCCATTAGATTGCATCCACTGCTGACATTCAATTTGCAGTTAACATTCTTGAAGTAGCAATTGTGCCTTGCCAGGAAAGGAATGCTACTGGTTCCTTCTTCAGCATCCACCTCTTCAGATGACACCTGCAGGTGGTCTAAAATTATTAAATAAATTGTAGGCAGCAAAACAAGTTTACTGATACTTTTCAAATAAGACTAAAAATATCAGATGTATAAACAACACAGAACACAGCATCGGTGGCTATCAGGAAGGAGTTACTCATCTGGCAATTTTAGCACATGTAGAAAGTTGGACTTCAGGGAAGACTGAATTATACCTCCAAGACCCTTTAGTGCTCAATATCAAGTTCACCATTTTAGATTCTAGACAAAATCATTCATTCATGCAACACTTCAAAGAACAATGGAGCATAAACTTCACCAGAAACTTCAAACTGATGAAATTTCAGCCACTACTGACATGAAAAAAAAAAAAAAAGAATCAACAGTGAGACAATTTCTTAGGCTCAGCCTGGCCAGGAAAGAAGATTAGTGGATAAATATTACCATATGCACACACTCTTTTACTTTCCAAAAATTATTTCAGCCATGGACTGACTGCCCGTGGTGAGCACCAATCCCAGAGTGCCTGGGAAGCTCTAAGCCGACACAGAGGGAGCACAGGCAGATGAAGTCAAATCAGTGGATTATTTATGTATTTACACTTGGTTGCTTTAGAGCCTTAAAGAGCTTATGACCAACACCAGAGGTGTTACCATCCCATCAGAAAGGCAAGACATAAGCCCTGAAACAGCCCCGAACAGCTTTGCATTTTCTTAAATGAGCAGAGATATGATTTTCCATGGATCACTGAGGGAAGCAGTAATTGCTTTGAGGCTTATTGCAGTTTAGGCAGGCAGAGTTTCTCAGTTGCTCATGGTGTATCATCAAAAGGGAACATGCAAATGGGGCAGATGTTAAAAATTTCCACAGGTTTTGACAGCAAAACAGGTGAAACACATTGTTGCTGAGGTCCTTGGAGGAGATAGAAGATGACAGGGCTAAAGAAGGGATGGAAGTGTCCTTTAGCATTACCCACAGTCACTCATATGGATACCCCAAGAGCAACTGCAAAGGTGGAGTGTGAACCCTGGAGAACACAACTTAGAGGTAACAGGATGCATCTTCACGTTTTTGTGCCAAAATCTATCAGCTCTTCCTCCATACACCTTACACATGTACAGAAACCATTTCCAACCAAAAAAAACATGAAATGGCTGAAAGGAGCTTATTCTTTCTCTGCTGCCACTAATCCTTGAAATCATGGACATGCAAAAATGTCTCCCAAAACTGCTTGTTTCTTTGTGCTTCAAAAGGAAACAATCCACTGTCTGCTGATCTGCCAGGCAGCAGTGAAACCTCACTTAGAATAGTTGCAGGTGTAAAATGGGTACTGCAGTCAAATAAATGGCTGAGACTTCAAGAATACAACCTCCTTTGGGGCTGCTATTTTTAATGTGTCTAATGTTCAAAGGAAAACAAGACTAAGTATTTGCTTCCATTCAGGTGCTTCATTCTCATACAGCGTCACACAAGCGTCATACAGAGCACCCTGAGAAAAACATCCTTTGATATGGAAGTTTGCAGAGATGCAGTTTTCAGTCACTTGTCATGTGCCAGGAGAATTTCAGAATTACAGGAAATCCATTTGTCAGCCTTCAGCACAGCCACACCCACACAGATAATTGCATGTATATCGAAAGGATCTCAAATATTTTCCAAAAAATTACCTCTTTCTGTAGAGACAAGGTGAGGGTTACATTTTCTTCACAGTGGCAGAGATGAAGATAGTGGAAAGACACTTTTGACTGAATAGTAATTATGTGCTAAAATTGCATGTTAAAAATTTCAAGGTGCTGTCTTAGAAGTAGAAAAGTCTCATCTGGGGTGTGCTCAAGTCTGTGACACAAAGGATTCAGTGAAGAGAAAATTATAACAAGAAAAAAACCAAATCCAAATCACTGAATAAATTCTTTAGTTAAATGAGTAACTTATCTAAAAACATCTCAGGGAAAAAAAGAAACCTCAAAAATAATTTCATTCTGTTGCATGAGTTGGCTCTTGACCACCCAATTTCATAGCAAATAAGATAAACTTACCCTGAACTAGTCTTTTTCTCTGGGGGAAAAAAAAAAGAGTAGAATTTTAAGGTTCCAAACACTGAGAGGCCAAACCTTAATACAAAGTTGCATCTGAACATATTTTTTTAGAAATACCTTGTACCTACTGGCTCAGTACAGCAAGTACACACAATATTCCAGAACCTTCAACATCAGATTCCTGCAACTTTTTTAAAACATGTGGAATTTATTACATCCTTTCCTATCTCTAATGCAGCCACAGAAAGAATATTTTCCTCTGTGAAAGGATTTGGGCAGATGCAACACCTTGCTGAATATGGATTCTGCTAAGGCTGAACTTCTATTAAAATTGTCAGTGGAATGGGTATGGATTTTTATGACTAGGTTTAAGAAAACAAAATGTACTGAAATATATAAAAACTGATAACATGCAGTATTTTCACCAGTAAATTTAGGCTTGTGGTGACTGATAGTCCCTTTCAAAGCAGCAGAAATATACATTTGAGATAAAATACATGTGATTTACCAAGGGAAATGCTGTTTTCCTGGGACAATGTCTAAAATTTTTTTCTCATGATCATGTTCATTGTGATCTGTTGGCAAAAACCCAGCGAGGCCCCAAAGGTCACAGGTTACATTTTGGAGGACACATCAGACCAGGATCCATCCCCTGGTGTTTCACACAGAGCCCAAAGGCTTCCCAAAGCCTTTGCCTCTGGCAGCACAGCTTTGCTGAAGGAGCATTTTCAAAAGAAAACCTCATTTTCCAGTAAAACTTTTCACGTAACACCAGCTCCCACTAAAAATCTAATCTAGCTCTGCTTTTAAATGCAACATTTATGGTTTGCTAGATCCACAAATTGAGTATCCATTTTACATTTGCTCTGTGGTTTTTTCTTAATGTGCTGTTGAAAATGAGTAAAACCTACAGTTCAGAAACCCTGTGCCTCGCTGAGCCATCTCTAAAAAAGCCCAGCTTAGAGATAACAAAAGAGCCTTGGAATCATCTGAAGGTCTCTGTTTTGGGGGCTTAATTTAATTTTCTTTCTGAAGTCAAAAGCATTCTGTCTGCAGAGCACTTGGAGCTGCAACAGTGACTGTGTTACAAACATCAAATTCAAACAAATCACACGTGTGTTGTCCCATCCTATGGAAATGGTCGTGACTTACAGGAACAAGAATAATTATATATTTATTTTGGCTATCATTAAGGCCAGGAAGGTTGTTCTGTAAGACATATTTAGATATAAGAGTGAGCCAGAGGGAACAAAATCTATAGAGAAGCTTTGCTGAAAAATCACTGTAAATTAAATCTGTTTCAGAAGCATTCAAAATAGGTTGGTAAGCAATTCTCCTAGAGAGCTTCCAGGGCTTTGTATGTTTTTTGAATGATTACAGATTCCTAAAAAACAAAGAGTATCTGTGGCATAAAATCTCACTATCAACTCTGGATGATGGCTTTACAGGCTTGTGGTTATCCTACTCTTAATTATAAATAAACATCTTTTTTTTTTAATAGAGTTCAGTTTCTGTATATTATCCACATTACTGGAAGAGGCAGTTTTGTCTAATTTGTGTCTTATGCTGAAAGAAAAACAGCAATTTTAGCTTCTAGTAAATTGTTCTGAAGATTTTCGGTGCTGCCTGGCAGACGCAGATATAAAGTGTAGCACAAACAGAATTTAATTCCAATAATGAAATTCCAGTTTTATACTGTGATGAGATTAAGAAAGCCAGGTAACATTACAGGATAAATTATGGGTATGTAAAACTGCAGCATGCAAAACATTAGGCTACTATTTTATTACTCAATTACATATTAATATGGAATTAAAAGACATCATGGTGCAATTTTATTGCTAACCACATCTGTTTGCAATTTTTTATAACCAACCACTGAGTCCTTTCATAAGAAATTTCCTTCTTAAAGCCTGAATTACCACACCAAGAGGAAGTCTTTTAAAATTCAACATTCAAAAAGGCTAATCAAAAATGTTTAATAAAGGCCTTCTACTAGAAAATGGTGTTCATTCAAAGCATTCTCTTAGGATAATTTCAAACTTTAAACAAAAAGCTTAAACCAATATGAATTGACAGAGGGATGGGGGGATGGGAAGAAAGAGAGAAAGAAACATCATAAGATCTGCCCAGAAATACAGGTTTTAATGTGGTTTGGCAGTTTCTAGTGCAGATTTTGGTGCTGTATTTTCTGTCCTGGTAGTTGGGCCAGATCCCAGACTTGGCTGCCCATCCCCTGCATCTTCAAGGTGACTCAGCTCAAGACCATGCTCAGCTCACCCAGCCCAGTCACAAAGTGTTTACAGCTCACCTCCAGTACAATTGCTAAGTGCCACAGCACTCTTAATTTACTTTTTTCCCATTTTGCAGCCAAAGAGCAGGCAAGGTGGGAACAGATGGATTTGTCCTGTTAGTATGGACAGGGCACATGTGGAGAAGCTCCCAGTCAGCTCTAACTCAGGCTGCTGGGTCTGCTTTGGGTATTCTGTTTGGTTCAAAGCTGCAAGGAGGCTCTGAAATGAATCCCCATTGTTTTGGTCTGCAGCACAGTGTTGACTCGTGTGAAATAAATCTCCTCTGGAGGAAACCACAGCAGAAGCTCTTCCCCAGGTGTTCTCCAAAAGCAGCACATCTCCCACTCCCAAATGGGTTGTAGGGTGACAAACCAAGGGCATCTGATGCTTTGAACAGCTTCAAGCTACTTATAAAGTGGAAAAACTGACTGCAGAGAACCAGGTAAAGTCTGGTTTGAAATAAAATCTATCCGAGTATGAGGCTAAGGGGGGTACTCAGCATCAGCTCCTCTGAGTGGTCTTTCCTAAGACAAACACAGCCAATTCTTGTCAAATTCAGGTAAATAATTACCAGGTCGATGTGCAGCAGCACAGGTGTGTGCACAAAGAGCCATAGCCAAATCTCCATGGGGCTCAGATCAATTTAACTATCTCCATCAGGTGCTTTCCTTGGGTGTTCAGACTGGTACGTTTGCACTGGTTTAAATGCTGCCCAGAGCTCTGTGGAAATCAGCCTGTCCTCTTTTTGTCAGTGCTAAGCATCAGCCTGGGTACGAGACAAAATCCAGGCACAAAAGCAAAGCAATCAGCTTTCTCATTTTAAGGGATAAGAATGGCATCGCTGCAGCCTTGTGCAGTTATTTAAATATTTTTCCCCAGCAGATGAACCTCATGAGAGAAATATCTAATTTTCTTGGAGTTCCCAGAGAGGCAGCAGTCATAAAATCCATGTTTCAGCATCCTGCACAGAGCACAGACAGTGTCAAGCAGAGCAGATGTCACCAGGCTCTCACACAGAAACGAGGAAGCAAACAAGTGGCCCGTGTCTTCCCTGCACCTGCCAGAAAAAACAAGCAAGAGGCTCACGTGCCTTGCAAACAAAATTCACTTTTGCAGCTTCTGAACAGCTCTGAGTAGTACAAACCTTTGAAAAAGTGAGCCCCCATGTGAAGGCTTTATCATCTTCCCAGCAGGGTTCCTGCACGTTAGCAGCAAGGAAAAGCAGTGGCAGGGATGCAGCCACAGCCTCAGCCGTGCCTTGCACCAGCTCGTGGCTTTGACACCTCCTCTGGCTCCAGGAGGGACCACCTGTGGCTCACCCACATGCAGAAGCACTCAGAACCACCATCAAACCAACCTTCCTTGTCTATGGCTCTGCAAAAATACAGAGCAAATATAATACTTATGGCAAGGGAAAACAGGAGGGAGAGAGGGGAAGAAAAAACAAAACCAAAGCTTTGACCAGGCATTGGGAAGGTTTATCTTGTGAATAGGGGTGCTGAGGAAAGTGACATGATGTTTGCTGGAGGAATGCATGTCTGGCTGCTTCTGTGAGGCACAGAAGCAGGCAAAAATGTTGAAGGAAAACCAAAAAGACAACTAAAACCCAGCCCTTGTGATGGGGTACTGGAGTCCTTTCCAAAGGGCAGGTGTGCCATGTGGAAGAGGAGTTGGAATGGTACAAAAGGATGGAGGAGTACGAGATGTGCTCCTGACATGTGCAAGAGAATGCAGATAAGATATGCAAGATATAAATGAGCCAGGCTGGTTCAGCCTCAGGCAGGGGCTGCTCACCATGAGCCCCAGTCACAACTGTGGGGACTTCTTGGGCCAGTTACAATTTACTCATTAAATCCTGCACTGTCACTCACAAAGCACTGGCTGGGGACATCTGTATTTGTGCATGAAGATATTCAGGATGCAGCACCAAATACCAACATTCCTGTCTCTCCTGCCAAACCCCCATGCCCTGGCTGTGTTATACCCACAGCCACAGGCTCCCACTGCCCACACAATCCCCTGGAACCTTGCAGACAACCTCTCGTGCACAAGCTGTGATCCACCCCTGCTCTTTTTTTTTCAGAGTCGGTGAGGGAAGGTTAGAGTGCTAAGGAGAAGTTATTTTGTTCATCTTTTCACAAAGAGCTCCTATTCCAAAGGAGGCGTACCCCCATTGTCAATGTCCTTGTGAGATAAACTACCCTGGGATCTGTGCCTGTCAGGAGAAACAAATTGCAATAGCTAAGAAAGTGATAATAAATTCAGTGTCATAGTCCCCAGTATTAAAAATTAAGTCATACCCTACACTATTTACCTAGAAGTGATCTGCAACATCTTCCTCCAGGCATAAAACAACAAGAATTAATTAAGTTATATGCAAGGAAAGGGCATGGCACCCCCTCTGGTAGCTGCTTTGTCTTCTGTGTTTGACACACCTTTTGCCCATTTCAATTAAGGGGTAAGCTTTTAGGGCAGCCGAGCTATTTCTAAGGTAATAACAGTGACTCAGTGAGCAATATTTATCTCCTCATGCAAATTGTAAACGGGGGACAACAAATACCTATATTTAGTGTTTGGCCAGGCACCAAAAGTTGTATTAGGAAGGGACATTCTCTCAATGCCAAATTAGAAGTGAGAAAGGCAATGAATTATTGGGAACATCTCTTTGTGTTTAATTTACATTGCCCCTCATGCTAAGGTCTCTGTAGCAGCCTGATATTAATGAAACCAGAAACAGCTGATAGCTGATAGCACAGCTGAGCAAAGCAGAACACAAACGAGCTCTGTAAGACCTAGCACCATTTGTCAATGGCCTGTTTTCAGCCTGAAATCTGCTGCAAGAGCAATCCCTGACTCTGCTTTTTTGGTAACAGCAGCATGAAGAAGGTCTTGCATGGGAGGCAGGGGAGAGTCCGAGTCGTGCAAGCTCAAACTCATGTCCCAAAAGCGAGCACTGGGTTGCACCCTCTGTGGGGACATTTCAGTGCCAGGCTGGGAGCAGCAGCTCAGGCTACAGCAGGGTTTCATTACAGGGTTTTATTAACCCTGAAAATACAACAGGAGGTACTGACAGCTGAAAAATCAGCTGGCAATAAAAGGGTGCCATGTCATTCACGGATTCAACTCAGCTTCCAACAAGCACAGTAGGTAGCTGGGATGCAGGGAAGAGACAGGTCTGGGTGGTTGCTCTCTTGTACCTTAAATGCATGCAGCTAAGACAGGGGACGAAAATGTTCAATGGCACTTGATCCCTTCTCATGGCAAAGCTGGACAAGGATATCCCATCCGGCTGGCAAGAAGGAAGCATCATCCAGCTACTTGAAGAGCGACAATTTCAGGGGGAGACAACTGGGGACACACAGCCAGAGGACTGTGTGAGAGCTGTGAATATCTCACATGGACTGGCCACAGCTGAGTGCATCTGACTGATGGAGCTATGCTCATTTACACTGAATTTTTGTCTCTGCAGGAATATATCAGAAGGGACACACTGCAAGGGAGATTCAGGGCCCAAAGGAAGAATGAGATTGTCACCAACCAGCAAATCTGAACTGCTGAGTGAATACGTGGAGCATATTCACCCAGCATCTGCAGAGGTGGGAGCATCCTTCAATGTTTTTTCTTTGTCCTTGGAATGCTCTTAGCAGTGCAATTTAATTTTTATGGCAGATTCTGCAATCTGAGGTGGATGTAAGTCACACGTAGCAGGGAAGGAGCAGTAGAGAGGATCAATTGCACTGTGCCTCTCTCATCTCATGGCAATAAGTTAATAATTCACAACTCTTTAATCCTCATCTCTGTCTATTCCCAGAAGTTTTGTGATTCTCTATTAGCTCCTTAGCTCTCAACAAATTAATATTCCTTGTACTTTGTTTGCAGTACACCCTTCATTAAATTTAGATGCCTGCCATTCATCTTGTGAGCTCCTGCTGAGATGCAATAATGGGGAATGCTGGGACCAGGGCAGATCTGTGGGATGAGGAGGATATGGAGACATCCCTGTACCCTGCATACCCACCTTCAAGCAACTCCTGTTCCCTCAAGAACCCAAAAACTTCGCGCCTATCCACAGATGGAGCTTGCTGGAGCTGAGCTGTGAGCCCAAAATCCCTTTCATCCCCATGGAAGGGCCCTACAAACACAATTCCTCTGTCCTGTTGTAGATACTCTACGATGGTGATCAAGTCTGTCCTACTGAGCTTCTCTTGGCTATGAAGGAGTCACAGGATTCTTTTAAAACAACTAAAGCTCTTTGGATTGTAGCTTTCACCCTTCCCAAACCTCCTGAAATTCTTGTTGAGGGTTTGTTTCCAGTTGGGTTTTTTTTGGGGGGGAGGATTCTCTTGAAGAAGCCACTCTTGAAAACTATTTCCCATTTCTTACCTTCCATTTAAAAATTACTTGCCATTTGCTTAACTTCAGGGGACTGTCAGAGATTTTTTCTTTTAGGGTCCTCTAACATCTGTTTCACCTTGTTCAAGGAGCAGTAAGGCCTGATTTAAGGTAAGACAAAATTTAGTAAAATATGCCTCCCCCTTGGACAAGATCACTCTTTTTAGACTATAAAACCAGATCATTTCATGGGAAACAAAATTAGGTAAAACATAAATTACAGTTCTGCTCCTGTTTTAAAGACTCTCTTTCTTACTGCTCCCTCGAGTTCCCTGATGTAACATTTATTTCAGTTTTGCATGATATTTAGAATTCTCATGAAGAGAAGCAGCCCCTTAATGATATTAAATATTAATGTCAGCAAAATGTTTATAAACAAAGAAAAACTATTTAACCTCTTTGAATGCAAACTGGTCCTACCAATGTACAAACCCAGTACAAGAATAGCACTAGAGAAGGCCCCAGAAAAATAAACCAAATACTCAGTACTCAATGGCCTTCAGATTTATTGAAAACAAGTCAAATATTTTCCCTACAAGCTTGAGTGAGGAAAGAGACCATACTGTGGGAACACTGCTGCAGAACAATAAGATGCTCGTAGTAAAACCCTCCATTGCATACTTCTATGACCTTTAGAGGGGCAGAACTTGGCTTTTTTTAACATTTCTGGTAAATGAACAGCAAAGGAATATCTGCTGAAGATATCAGCTTTCCCCAATCGAAAAAGCATTCTTAACAAGGCCCTGGATGTGGGCTGGTGGGATGAACCCCATGACAAATATTCACAGCTGGGCCTCAGGGCAAGCAGACCTCCTCCTTCCCATGAGCTGTGAAGCACTGGCTGGTAGATGTAGAAACTTATCCTTCAGAGCAAATGTTTCATGCTTTTGTGATGCATTCTCAAAAGCTTTTCTTCTCAAATGCCAATTTTCTTTAAAAATTCAAACATCTCATGACTTTTTGCTTCACCTGTCTCCTTCTTGCAGAGTCCTGGAGGTAGAGAGGACCCTGCACCCACCTTGGATGCCCTGGACACGGGGGTATCAATACTGAGTAGGTTTATTTCCCTGCACTACACAGCACAGCACACACTGAGCTCCAGAAACACACGGGAAAACTCAAACATAAAATCCAGTGCCTTCTCTCTTGAAAAGAAAAGCACATTTCTTCCCAACACAACACATCTGACAAGCCTTTGTTTGGGCTTTTTGCAGCGAGGATCACACCAGCACAGACACAGGGGGGCTGGCCTGCAGGATGACTGAGAAGAAAGGCAGCAGCAGGGAAGGGAAGCTGTAAGCCCTGTCCATGGCTGGGAGTGACAAGCCAGCAGTCACAGCCAGGACTCAGTTTGGAGAGTGACCTGTGCAGCCTTTAGGTCACAGCTTGCACCTTCCTCGAGGGTCTCTCTCCTGCCTCTTTCTGCTTGGGTGCACTGTGCACTCTGACAGCACCAGAGTTTCTCTTTTTCTCTCTCTATGGCAACAAAGAGAAGAAGAAAACAGTCACAACTCCTTCTCTAGATATGCACGTTGTGAAGCTTCTGATAGTGTAGTAGCTTTTTATTAACCCTGAAAATACAGTGCAGAGGGCTTAGAAATAGATCAAATGTCTTTTACTACACCAAGATTTAATGTCTCCCATCAGACACTGGACTACTATTTAAAACTTATTGAGGGCATTAGCATCTCTTCAGGTCCTGTGGTGAATTTGTCTTGTGCCACTGTTTGTCAGCCTGACTCTGGCTAGAGGCTGAAGGTCTCTGTTACTACCTTAGGAAGCTCAGTCTCTGCCAGCTGTGCAGAGCCTCCTTCATTCTGCTCAAGTAAGAAGCTGTTTCAGTGGAAAAATACACTGAAGCTGCTTTTTGTCAGATCAGAGACTGCAATCACTAATTCAGTCCTCTCACAAGGATGCAGAGAGCCAAATGCCTTTCTGCTTTTTTCCACAGGCCCTGATGAAGCTGGCATTATCATGCTAAATTACAGTTCAGGACTGCTGTGCTTGTACAGAATTATCAGAAGAAAGCTATTAAATGTCTTCAGTACGGTGCCAATTATGCAGTCCCAACACATAATTAAGTAAGGCCCTAAAGTATGTATTTTAATCAACCCCTGTTCAGCAAAGCACTTATGTGCTGGTGCTTTACTTCAACACTCATCTAGTGAGCACATGGGTCCTTTTGTGAGCAAGGAAAAACATGGGAGCAATAAGAATTTCACCAATGCTATTGGGCCAGGAACCACTGGGGTAAGATACTTGGATAATGGCTTATATTTTCAAAGTATCTCTATAACTCAGAAGCCAAGGCCAGTTTCTAGATGGACCTTGGCACAGAGCTCTAACTCGGGCAAGTTAAGGACAAAAATACACAAGTTCTGGAGGAATGAGTGTCCTTTACTGCATGGAATGCAGTTGGACAAAGCTCTAGGCAGCAGAAATCTTCTTACAGGCCTGTAAAGATAGGATTTATCCTGTATGACCTGAGCTGGCCCCAGGTAAGTCCTGCTTTCTAAACAACCCACTCAGGATTTGTCTGCAGTCAGTGGAGAACACACATAGATGACAATGATGAGAGGAAATGGCCTCAGGCTGCACCAGAGGAGGTTTGGATTGGATAATAGGAAAAATGTCTTCACTACAAGGGTTGCCAAGCATTTGACAAGGCTGCCCAGGGAAGTGCTGGAATCACCATCCCTGGAAGGGTTCATAAAATGCATGAATGTGACACCTGGGGATGGTTTAGTGGTGAACATGGTGGTGCTGGGTTAGCAGTGATCTTTCCCAACCCTACTGATTCTATGAATCCATCCCATGTGGAGGTTTCCAAACAGGGGAGGATGAACCATGCTCTGTTTCTCTCTTGTTTTTGTTGGAAAAGCCCAGACAAGTAGTTTAAACACGTGAGTTTAATCTGATGGAATTCAAGTGTCCAACCAAGCTGCCTCTCTGTACTAATGAATATATTGATGTTGCAGACCCACTAGACACAAGGTAGATACCTAACCTGGCATAACTCATGCCCTGAACATGCTTATTTCCCTCCAGCCTGGCCTACACTGACTAGCTCAGCTGCACAGAGAGGGCTACATCCAGCCCCATAAACATCAGGGCCAAGCACCGCTTTGGGCACCGTGTGTTATCACAGATGGCCACCAAATGCCATCCCAGAATAACACTGGGCTGGAGTGACTCCCTTAGAACCACAGTGTGGCATGGGAGCTCGGGGAGTGAGATCCCCTGGGCAGCCCACAATTAACCCCAACATGACCTGAGGTGAACCCCTCCCTCCCCCTCACCTCCTTAGGGTGCAGCAGATCTCCTTCCACCTGCCAGACAAAGCAAGAAACAAAAACAGGTGCTGGATTCCAGTCATTTACACACATCATGGGCTTCTTAGCAGACATGAGCAGCTCCATTTGACTGCTCCCTTTTTCAGCTGGCATTGGGAATGGATCATTTCAGAACAAAGGGGTGTATCATCCCAAAAATCAAAGAACTTATGAAAAAATGTGTATTGACTTAGAAGTTGCTATGCTGCCTGAGTTACAGCACTGAGAGCCTCTCTGTAATCCATTACAGCTGTGAAAAATGTAATAAAACTACTACAAGGTGCTCTAATTCCATTAACTAATAATCATAAAAGTATTTGAGATGCATCTGAGGAACCGTTTACAAGATGCTTTTTTCAAAGATGATTTGTAGTCCAAAGAAAGGCCTTTAATACCATATAAATTAGATTTTATGTACAACAATATTTAAAACCATCGCAAAGGAGGTGTTTTGTTGTTTCATAGTCACTGTTCAGTCTTTTTTGAATAATTTCTTTGAAGAAAATACTTGGCTTCTGAGTTCTTCCCAATGAATCATAGAGCAGGATTAATATCATAATTTATCATTTTTTTTATCTGCAGATCCCATTGTGTTCAGTGTAGTTCTACCCAGTTAATCTGCACAGCTTCTGATGAATTGCATTTCCTTAAACACACAAAATTATTTTTCACTTAGCAAACATCCTCAGCAGCTCCACTGACAAATCAACTCCTACACCATGCAAACACACAAATGTTTTCCTTTTCCATAAATAGGGGCTGGGTGTGCCAGAGAAATACATGGATAAATAACTCAGCCATTGATTGATCTGCTGCAGCACTGATGTCAGCTAGTTTGATAGGTTGAAAATGACTGCCATATTTTTATTTTTGTCTTACCATCAGCTTTTGCCATCACTAGGCACTTGTGTGGCATCTCAAAGAAAAGGGCTGGTCTCACTCCAAAGCCAGATGCACGTGGGGGTTTCTAACACATTTGCTTTATGCCATCTCTCACCTGCATAAAAATTCTCCTTAAAGGCTCAATTTCCTTCTCTCCCATTTCCTCTGGGAGAGCAGGTGAACATCAGGCTGTCTGTTACTCTGAAGTTTTCCATTACACTGCAATAGTGAAGATGACTCTGCTCCTTGCACCTGGCATGGCTTTGCAGAGCAAAGCAGACATCAAGCACACTCTCTTGCACCCATGCCAGCCTGACTCCAGGCTTGCCTTCATCTCCTCTCCCCCAGCCCACAGGCATCCAAACAAAGTATAATTCTTCTTCTCCCATACACAGAATTCTGCACCCACTTTCCAATTGTATGGCTGGACTAGGAATGCTTGCCCTCACCCCTCACAATGCCATGTAATTTAAATACTGGGTCACAAAGAACTCAAGGTTTGCATTTGTCCACCAGAGTAAAACACATTTGCAGAAGACAATCTATTAAACACAGTGAAATAGAAAATCTGTCTCCCCTACTGGGTTTCTGAGCCTTTTCAGCAAACCACTATGTCACCATCAGAAGTCTCACAGCAGCAGCAGTGCTGGCTCACACTGCCAGTGATACGTGGGGAATGTTAAAAGCTGCACAGTCTCACACAAAATGCCTCTGCCAACTTCATTCAAACTTCCCCCACCTACAGCCTGTGCTAGTAAAAGAAAAAGAATAAGAGAAGAAAGTTGGAAATCTGAGCATCTGAGCAGCACTGCGCTGCCATATATTTTTTTTTTAAGTGTGTACCAAGACCTACATTGTCAACAGCTTTTATTCCCCTTTTTACCCATTGGTGGCACAAAGCTAATGCCATATCTCCAAAAGTTTTCTTCTTCTTCTTTTTTTTTTTTTTTTTCTGGGGCAAAGGGAGTCTCTGAGGTCAGCTTGAACAGCAGACAGAGAATGAAGAGCCCTCTGGAATTAAATGCCACACACTGAAAATGCAGGGATGAAAAAAATTTTGACAACCTTCCCATCATGCCCTTCCTCACCAGAGAGAAGTTTGGGGAAGGGGAAAAAAAATCAGTAAATTTGCATTTACAGAAAACTCTTAATTTACTTGCTTATTTCTTGAGTATACATGCATAAAAGATCAAAAAAAAGTCACCATTGTCCTTTATACCTTACACAGAAAAAAAAAAGATTGTGGAAAAACCTCTTTCCAGCTATGCTGTCCAACAAAGATGTTACTGACTCTGGCTTAAGGATTTGCCTCTGCAGTAAATTTGATCACTGTTATGCCCTATGTAATTCTCAGTTACTTATACACATAAAACACAATGTCCTACTCAAGTCTAACACAGACTTTTAGAATTTTTTCCGCCTTAGCTTATCATTCTAACCAGTTTAAGTTGGGTTGAAGAAAAATATTTTGACTGCAGCAGACGAGCAGTTATGTTTTTGTAGTTATACTTTCATGATAAACAAGAGTCTTAGCCACACTCCTCAAGATCAGCTCTGCTGGGTACTGAATAATCACCATCCCCAGGAGAGTCTGGGTAACACTACAGGACCAAACCCAGTTAGACAGAGTCAGTGGAGTTCAGTAGGCTCAGTGCCCACTTTCCTGTGTCTCAGATACCAAATAAGCACTCTCACCATCCAAATCTCAGCCCATCACTTTCCCCTCCCCTTCTCACACTGCCTGCCCTGCGCTGCTCACATGTGTGGGCCAGCAGTGGATGAGCAGAGCAAGGGGTGCTCCTGATTTCCCAGGCCATTTCTTCAAGCGCTGTTACATTTGGAGCAAGGCTTTGAACACACACAGGCAAGTCACTCGTATTTCCCTGCAGTCAGAGCAGCTGCTTTATGCCTGTCAGTGGGACTTGAGCCTCTAACCTGAGCAAAGCAAACTTCTATTTGGGAAATTCCACCTACTCCCACTCCACAGAAATTCAAACAGAAATTATTCATAGGCAATGCTGCCACAGCAGCCCAACAGCAACTCCCAACTCAGCCTTTGTGGAAGATTTTGGCTGGTTGGGCTCCATGCACAATGAACTATTGTCCTGGGTTACAATAGATGTATTTAAGTATTCTATTGCCACCAGCTGTGGGCCATTAGCTGTTATCACCTGCTAATGACCCACCCCTGATAACAGACAATGGGCCATCAAGAAACCACCACATGACTCATGGACTTATCTCATCCTATTGTGAGATGCTCCACCCAGGAGGGGGGAGCTGGGCATTCCCACCTGGATATAAGCTGCTCTTGGAACTGCCTGGCCTCAGCCCTGTCTGCTGGCTGACCAGAGGACAAGAGCCACCACGGACCTTCAGCTGGAGATCGGACCTTCTGCTGGAGATCAGACCTTCCACTGGATCATTGCTTCAACTGGATCACTTCACTGGGACTGCTGACACCACCCTAATAGGGTATCAGGTTGTATCTGACTTTGTCAGTGCTTTTTCCTTATATTATTTCACTTATTTCTAATTTTTTCTATTAATTTTAATCCTGACTTGTGATCTCCCACCGGTTTGTTTTTAAACCAATACAACTATAAAAATAGGAAAAGGCAGCAGGAGAAAGACTTCCATTTCTCCCACTTTGGCATTACTTCTGCTTCTGTCAGTACACATCCCATGGCTTTCACTTTCCAGGCAGCAGAAAAACAAAGAGGCATAAATCCTGTACTTCTGACTCTCACCTAACATAAAACCTTTGGAGTCACCCACCTTACCTGGCAGCTGACCTCTGCCCTCATGCCCTCAGCAGCCATTCTGTCCCAGCACAACAGAGAACACACCACACAGCTTGAGCTGAAAGAAATGGATAAACTCTTACACCACAATCAGACTTACCAACAGACAACTGGAGCACACATCCCAAATCTCCCAGCACAGACCACACTTTGCATTATAATTTGGTTTGAGCAGCAAGATGCTTAAACTGAAAGATGAAAATCAAGGCTGGAATGCAGCTGCCACTTATACCAAACCAACAGGGAAGACTGAATCAGCTGCAGATGCTTTTGACTCCTACAGGTGTAAAGCATATGCTAGAAAATTGAGTGAGTTGTTCCAGTCTGAGCTGAAGAATTGGAAGTTTATATTTTATCTAATTTGTTGTGTAATTATAAATGTGCCAGTTTAATTTGACTTAAGTGTATTTCTGCAGGAATAAGCAGTGTTTTTCTTTACTTGGCAAAACCTCTGACAGCCAAGATGCACAAGAGTTTGACTTCAAATCTCCAGAGGGTTTGTGAAAACAGAAAAAAAGAAACCTAGAAAGTCCCAAGGGACATTGCTAAGAAGGGAGACGTTTTAACTATTGTTTGCATCCATTTTTTTGTTTATCAGCCAAGAAAAATTTAAATTCCTCCTTAAAACCACATTTTGAGATTTACACCTTCAGAGAGGTGCTAGCAGTGAGTGCTGAAGTGTGATGTGTGGTGTGGTGCATCCCAGACAGGCCATTCACAGCCAGGATTTAGAATCTGGACTGCCAGCAACCACCTGCAGAATAACCTTTCCAGGGTAGTTTCATCCAGTCAGGGAAGATAATATGACTGACATGGATACTCAGAAAAGCTGTCACACCATGTGTGTGCCAGTAGGAAACTCACTGATCATGTCCTCATGGATTCTTTGTTGAAGTTTTCTGCCAGAAACAACAATTTCCAAAAGAGATGGAAGAAGGCAAAATTAACTACCATGCTAACAGAATGGGGCTAAGAAGTCTTGATTGGTTTCAAACCCAGTCAGAATACCTGGCTTTTTTTTTTGCCTAGAGGAATATAGGATGCTAGAGGTAGCAGAGTTTTAAAGTTGGTGCTTAATTTATCCCCCTTTCTCAAGGCAAAACTGATTAATGTGACTTGAACACAGACACTCTCCTCATCACAAGCAGTGTGAACACTACAGCATCTCCAGAAGACGCATGAGATTCTTGAGGCATGAAAAAGACATCGGAAACTCCCCCAGAGGAATATCCCAAACCAGGCTGAGCTCAGCAGCCAAACTCCCAGGAAGGGAGCTCTCACACCTGCGTCCGTCCTACCAGCTCCGTTCAGATCCCAGGCAGATGCAAATCCATACGGAGCAGGCTGCAGGACCAAGATGCTGTTTACAAAACCTGCCACTGCGAGACAATTTCATCCTCAGCCGTCAGCTCCATCTCGTTCGAGAGAAAACGTTCTGCCAGCCAACGTGGGCTCTGCGCTGTGAAAGGCAGGACTGCTACATTTCCAGGGCCACTCCCCACTCATGAATGCAAGTGCCAATGTTTCTAGCAAATTACCTTCCAAATGTTGCAGCACGACATGCTTTATAGGAACTAATGAATCACACAGTAAAAACTAATTGCAACTTACGTACTGTTGCGAACTGAGCTTTGCAACATAAAAGCAATCAGCCAGCAATTAAAATGCTAATACGGGGCTGAACCTCATACAACAGTTTGCCAAAATCTAGTGCAATACTGTGCTTCCTGGAGTATTTGGAACAGATGGAATTTAGTTAGTAGGTAGTCATTTCATCAAGCTTATAAACCTTACCATGCTGGAGGAGGGTCCCCACTATGATACATTACATATTTCCAGCATTAAAAGTGGCAGTAAAGGATCATTACATATTTTCTTCTTTTGAATGGCTTCCTCTATTCTCATGTGAATGATTAATAAACTCTTGCCAAGTCAGAAAGGAGGGGTACATACCAGATGCTCTTTCCAGACACAAACATCTTGAATTTATTTTTGTTGCAGTATAGATGGACTCCAAATGTGGTGGTGGACATCATCAAACCTACTTTTCTTTTTAATTATAAAAACTTCTTTTCACAGATTCACTAATTACATTTTAATTGAGTTCACCTCCCCCACATCCCCTTTTTCTTCATTACATTCCCAATACTAAAACAATTGAAACACATTAATTAATTCAAATGGGGAATTATTAATTTTCAACATTATCAGCCTTGGAAAAATTACCTCTGGTCCTGGAACAAAGCTCCCAGGAAGAGCTTCTTCTATTGCGTGTTAGCCTTGACACTTGTACAATCATTATTGGTAACAGCACTGAAAAAGCATAAACGAGCTCTAAACTGACTCACTAACTCCTTGGTACTGAGCCACCTGCAAAGAGAAGCCAGGGAGGGCAACCAGAGTAGGCACCTGGAACTCACCTGTGTACGTGATGCCATCCAAACTCCTCTCAGCTGGACACAGAACACAAGATATTCAAAAATGTCCCAGGTCTTGCCTACTTGGATGAAGCTGTCCTTCAGCCACAGGGAATCTTGAGTAATGAGGTCTTGGCTCTCAGGTCCTTGCAGCCCTCCAAGCACAAAAGCAAGGCAGAATCACTGCCTGGTCCCAAGACACAGATAATTAATGCGAAAAACAAAAATGGACTAAAGTGTTTTCTTCTCACACGTCAGTGGCTTTCATATCCTCCTTAAGTGTTCTATTCCAAAATAAAGCTATTTTTCTCACCTTTCCCCATGCAATGCTCTTTTAAGAAGCCCTGCATGGAGGACCATGTTCCTTAATCAGCATTCCTCACTATTTTATCCCTAGCATCTCCAAACATCCACTTGCCCCATCTCCTCACCACTCCAGCCTAAGCTTCAGAGAAATAAGCAGCTGCTGCTCCCAGCTCAATCCCAGCAGTAAAACCCCATGCTCAGCACACCTACACTCCCCTCCTGTGCATTCACCCTAAAAGGAAACAGACAGAAGTGCAGAAACTGTCCAAAGGCATGAGAGATGCCTGAAATGCAGAAGATGTGTCCAAAAAAGCAAGGAACACCCTCTACCTGCTCCAAAGGATGGCAGGGACCCTAAGAGAGGAGATAGGCTGGGCTTTGCTGCTGTGTTCACTGTCACAGCTCCACCATCACATCAGAACAGAAGGTGTCATTCTGAGACAACTTTAAATTTATGAAATAGGAAACCTACTGCTCAGGGTGCAAAAGATGAATCACCATTAAAGAAGTGACCTGGACTCTGAAAGAGGTCTGTCAACAGAGGAATTGGAAACTTGAAGCCTGATTTCCCAAATTACCACTCTGAGATAGCTTTGGAAGAAAACTGACAGGACTGTGGAGAGAAAAGGCACTTACACATAAAAGCATCTCTCATGACAGCAAGGCAGAGCCTCCCTTAGCCAGGCTAGGGAAGGAGCAGGTTTCATAAAAACCCCAGTATTCCTGCAAGTCATAGAGATTTGCTTCTACCTGTTTGCCCTGGAAACCCAAAAAATGATGGGAGTGTTTATGATCCATCATCAAATCAGAGGAGCTCTGGTGCTCAGCCCCACAGGCAATGCATCCCTACAGATACAACTTGTCTTTCTGAATGAGGGCTTTATGTTAGAGAATAAAAGCTGCTCTGCTCTAAGGTTCTCAGTGCAGAGGAGAGGAGCAGCACCTTTATTTCACCCCAATGAGCAGAGAGAGGGTGTCCAGGTGAAGGATGTGCCCCAAATCACACAACACTTTGGGTAACCCACCCAGTGCCGTCATCATCACATGATTCTGCTTCACTCACAGCACACCCACAAGGCAGTAAAACTCTGAATTCCTCCTTCCAGGCACCAAGTTCCCAAGCCCATACACTTAAAACTCACCAATTTATGTGTCAGCCAGGACATGTAGCACCACCACCAATTTTCAGTAGTTCATTCATCTTACAGTAGGTGCAGACAGTCCAGTCTGACCCAATTCTTCTGTTTTATTGGTAACTGTGACCTTGAGACCCATGCATTGTGTAAAGGGGAAAATAGCTGTAAATATTTCTAAGCAGTGAAATTTGGCTGATATCACAAACACATTATTGAAATAGTGTTGGTTTGTGTCTCCTGAAAATCTGACCCCCTTAATGTGCTTCTGCACACATTTACAACAAGCTCTAGGCACATATTATCTAGTTTTTACCAGGCAGAAATAGCCACAGTGTGCATTTGAATAGTAAATACACTGAATTCAAAGGTAAGTAAACTAAAGCAAGGCTGAGGTGTAAGCTGGACATGATAAAAAATGCAGCTCTAATTCCTTGCAGTATTATGTTATGTCATTCCATCTGATGCCTTGGGATAAATATTGCAATAGAGCTCAAGACCTCATTTCATTGTACCCTGGGAAGGGAATGGGTTTGGACTGCCTGCTCTGGGAGCCTTAGAAAGAGACTTGTTCAATGATTTCATAACAGTTTGCTTTCATGCAAAGCTTAGGGATAAATGAGAATCATTCAGCATACCTGAAGCTCTGCTGTCATATTATTGTACCTGTGTGTACCACAAAACATCTCAATGAGCAGTGAAGGCAGAAAGTTCTCCTCTGATATAAAAGAATTTCTTACACAGAAATAGAATTTTCAAGGATGGCACAAAAGCAACCAGATAATCAAAAGAGCTCTGTGTCTTACGAATTTACACTTTCTTTTGTTTTATTCTCATGCATCTCTCGAGTAACACAGCAGAGTAAAGGCAGGGAGGAAGGAAAAAAAGGAGTTTTGTAGTTAGTGAGGGGATTGTGAAGGGAGTTGAATGTTCCAGAAGAACAGGAAGAAGACAAAGGAGTACAGTCATGTCAGAAAGAAAAAGTACTAAAAAGCACTTTCTCTTCTGACATAAGGTCAGAGGAGGAACCTGGCATGCCACACTTTTCTCCTTTGGGAGTGAGAGATCAAGCAGTAACTCTGCTCATTGCCTCTGAAGTGAGCCCCAGCTGAGAAAATGACTCAGGGAAAGTCTCACAGCCTGTTCCCTCACAGGCAAATATTCATCTGAGGTTGCACAAGTGACTGGGGAATTTGCATTTAGTTTCAGGAGCTGCCCTCCCACCCAGAGCTATAGATCTCACTGTGGCAGAGGAAAGCTCAAGGTTATTTTTGGAGACTTTCCTTGAGTGGGGCTCAGCTGCAGGGCATGGGGCCTTGGCTCCCTGTGCACAGCAAAGGGCTCGGGCAGGAGTGGTTTATGTACAACTCAACCCCTGCACTGTGTAAGCTTCCTCAAGGCCACTCAGCACCAGCACTGTGAGAAACCAGCACTGTTCTTCAGCCAAACCAGAGCAGTGCAGCTCCTGGCATCAGTGAAAAAGCCAAACATCCAACTCAGAAATCAGCTGAAATGGGAATCAGAACATTATGAGGAATCAGAAACCTGACTGATGAGTTTGGGACTCATGCAGCCTAGAAAGGGTGACTGCCCAGATCCTCCTCTCCTCTGAGATGGATTACAAAACCAGAAAGAAATTACAAAAATGGGCATTTTTCTGGGGCTCCTGCAGCAAGTCCTCATGCCCAGACCTTCTTGTGTGATATTCCTGATGTGGGGCACTATAGCAGCAGTTGACAGAACTTCTTTTTTTTTTTTAAAGAAAAAAAGTGAGGTGAATCAAATTAGGAGATATCAAAGGGATCATGGACCATGGTATTTCGGCACCAGTGGATAAAGTTTGATGCAGGTGACCCACAGGAATACAAGCACTGACCAGAAACCTGCTGGTGGACAAGGACAGTCACAGACATAAGCCAGAGCCCAAACCAACCCTACAAAGGAGCTTCACAGAAATAGGCAAGAAAGGCTAGAAAGGAGGAAAGTGGTCAAACTCAGGCACTTTGAAGGATTGACTCAGTGAGAAGTGAACCTTCAGGGGCATTTCTGTGTTGTGGCTAACAGTCTTTCCAGTGGTGAGCCATCCCCACTTCCAAACAACAGCCCATAAATCACTCAAAAATCACCATCATGGGAGACAGCAAATAGGAAAATGGAGGCAAAAATTAGAAGGGGGAAAAGGGAAAGGATGTTAGCTACAAGGAAAGCATCAGCCTTTCCAGAGAAGTTAACAAAATCAGGGATAAACAAACAAAGCATCATGAAGAGAGAGAAGAGGAAGAGTGAAGGTTGTGAGTGCTGTGTCAGTGTGCAGCCCCCTCCACATAATGATCAGGTTTCTAAGAAGGAAAAGAGCAGAAGCAGCATGAAAATAGGTCAGGGAGTGAAGAATTTGGGAAATTTAGGCTATTTGAAAGAGGTATATCTGAGGATCATGACCTGACAGCAGTGGGATGGGATGGTGGGAGAAGAAATAATAGGAAGAGGAATGAAAGGAGCAGGAGAGGAGGTACCCAGGCACCAGTGGGATAGCTTTCACCAGAAAAGTTAGCAAAAATATTATTAAATATTAATAGTATGGGCATATGAGGGTTTGTGCAGGGGGTGTGGGAGATTTTTTTACCCTTACTATGAGATGCTGGTGTATAGATCAATTTTCCTCAAGCCAGGTCAAGATGCCCTGGGTGAAACCACTGCCTGAGTGCCTGGCCTGTCTGTGCTCTGGTGAATCCCATAATAGCTTGGGAGAGTGAAGGCAGGGAAATGCACAGAAAGTGCTTGGAAGCAGTCAAGAAAATGAAGTGAGATTGGAAGAACTGAGCTCCCCATTGAGGGTACTGACTTTATACAAAAATAATGGGCAAAGTCAGAAAGGTGAGATTTGATGAGGACAGAGACGTCAGGTCAGCGAGATGAAGGCAATAATTGAATACAGTGAGGTGGCAGCAGAGGTAATTAGGGCTCAATAAGCTGCAAAGGGCACAGATAAAATGAGGATACAACAGAAGGTAAAGCACAAAGACAGTCAGCGTGCTGGTTTTCTTTGCCAATGGCAATCTGGCTGATGAAGATCAATTAATTGAATTCAAAGAGCTGGGATAAGACAGGCCTCCTGGGAAGACAGAGTTTGGGTTGTGAAGAGGAAGAATAGAGTGCTGAAAGAAAACTGTGTGGTACAAAACAAAAGTAATTTGGGCTCAAAAGAAGATAAGAGGGAACTGCTATGGAAGGAGAAATTAGGAGACAGTGCTGGCAGTGCAGGGAGGAAAACGCTGAGAGAATTAAAGTTTGAGAGGAGTATCAGAGAGGAGGAAAACAGGAGTGGAAAGGAGAGAAGAGCACTGTTGGAAGTGGGAAGAATGAGGAACATAAATTCATCTGTGTTGTAGTCTTGTTGTCAGACTGGAGGGGTGGGTAGTCACAGCCCTCACCAAACACTTTCCCCTTGCCAGTGGCTAACACACCCTGCTGGTGAGCAGTGCTGCATTCAACACTGGATTTCACCTGCTTATCCCCTCCCTTCATGCTGAAACCATGAAGAAAGACAGAGTCATCTTCCTGCTAAACCATGGAAATTAAAACTAAAATCACTGCTAATAATTATTTCCAGAGTTTCCCTCTTCTCTACTCAATGCTGCTGGGGGAAGTCTGGCTTTGTGGTCAGAATTTTGGCTGCACCAAACCATTTCCCAATCTTTTGCAGGCACATGGTGTTCTCAGAAAACAAGATGCAGGGCTCCAATCCTCCACCACCTACTCCAGGGATGCTCTTAGGTTGGTGCTGGGGAGTCTGAGGGTGGAGTCACTGCTGGACAGCGTGGTTTGAGCCCCAGCACAGTCCTGGCCAGGATCTCCAGTGCTGTGTGAGGTGTCAGGTTTGCAGAGGGCTCTGCCTCCATCTTCCCCATCACAAACTTAAGTTCAGCACTTTGTCAAAGCCCATCCTAGATGGAGGCAACCTTTAGGTGGATAAAACTTGGGTCTTACGGGTGCAGTGGTTGAGAATAAGGAGGTGTTAACAGTCCTCACATGTTGGGTCCATTCTTCCCAGCTGGTTCTTAGCCCAGCAACCTTCATCAGCTTCTGGAGCTCAATGGACTCTGCATCCCTCCAGGTTTGTAGAAAATGTTTCCTTCCTTCCTTCCTCTTGAAGCTTTAATGCTCCTTGACTCCCTTCAGAGCCTCCTTGGTCACCTCCTCTCCTACAGTCCCCCAGTCCCTGAAGGTTTTCCCAGTTAAGTGAGGTCTGCTGCTGGCTGGGAAGGAGCAGTTCTCCCTCCCAGGGTCCTCCCTGACCCCAGGGTGGTGAGGTTGTCCTTCTCCTGCTGCTTCACAGCTCTTCATACTTTATTTTCAACATCTAAAAAATAGCTAAATGCAGGATTAATACCCAAGATTCTTGGGCTCTTATTTGTTAGATTTGCAGCCTGGAAAGACAACATGGTGGTGAGATATTTCACAATCCAGATTTAAATAAAGATAAAATATTCCTTGAGAAAGGTTTTTTTCTATGTATATTTTCATGCTTTCCTGCACTGTCTGCCCAAGAGGTACAGCAAATTGAACTGATCCTTATTTAGCCAAAGACTGATGGTGAATATGGGCCAAACACAGAGTGAATAGAACAAAATCTGTCAAAGCTGTTGGAGATCCACTCATTGTAAGTTCTTGAGAGGACACACAGTAGGTTTGCTTTCAAACCATTTATGTAAGATTATGAGATTCTTCCCCACTGTGGAACAGTTGATAATGCTGATGAAAAAATCGTTTGCCACTTGAACAGTTTATATCCCATCCAGTGCATGATAAGGACAGAAATGAGGACAAATGGACACCTGTGGGTGCCATTTTGAGAAAGAAAGCATTGAGTATGCCTTATCTGCTGACTGGTTACAGCTGTACCCAGCCACCTTCATAAAGCACTCCTGGATACACTGATGGAGAGCTTCACTGTTGGTACCTGATGTTCATATTACTGGTATTTAATTTTTGAGCCAAATGGGCTCATCTACAGCATGGACATGAACTGCTCTTTATATGGATCCTGGTGACATAAAAATAGTCAAGGTGGGTTGGAGCTCTGTACATATACAGAGTACAAATCTTGCCCAAAGAGTTCCCAAAACCAGGAAGTATTTTTTCTTTTTTCTTTTTCTTTTTTTTCTGTTTTGCAGGCCAGGAATGCTGACACAGACAGGATTAAGCACTGAACTGTTTGTTTATTGGCTGCAAAGCCTCCTCAGCAACAATCAGATAAGGTAGAAATACAAAAGAGAATAAGGCTAAGAACTGCCCTAAGTAAGATGCCAGACCAGAGCAGTCACTGCTGCTGTTCATTTGGCCAGGAACATGTGGCCACTGTTACAATTTTTGACTCAGCAATTGCAGAATGGTGACCAAAGCTGGAAGGGCTGGCACAAGCTGCTTCCCCTGGGAACTGAGGACCAGAGCCTTTCCATGGACTCCCAGCACAGGCTCATCCCCTGTACTCCCAACCTGACCCAATGCTGGACAAGACTTCTGCAATCTTGGTTGGTTTTTGTTCACTGTAGAGTGGAAAACCTCATGAGTATATTTGGTTTTTCTCCTCAAAAGCTGGTTTGGGTTTCTAGTGCTACTTTGATTAGACTGATCCGAGTATGCAATCAATCCAATTTATATTCCTAAAACAGACAGAAGTGCTCTGACTGGAGTCCGTATTTTCTGTCTGATTGCTTTTCATTTCACACTTCTTTGTTTTAATTATGTTTTAAGATTAAATATGGAGATTGTAGTTAGTTACACTCCATGGATATTGTACAAATTCAAGGGTCAAAGGAAAAGGAAAAAAAGACAACTAATACCTCATTGTTTGCTGTGGTTCCTATTAGATGGGCAGTCAAATGCACAGTGAGTTTTAATATAAATTTGGCTTGATTGTGATTAAATGAAGAATATACTGAATGAACTCTTCAGCTCAAAAATGTGGGCTTTTAATTTTTTTACCTGTATTGAGCCTAAAAAAGCTGATTCTGCAGAACTTTCTTGACCTCATTGATTGCAACCAATTGCAAGAAGGATGGCATGGATTTAAAAGCATCAGCCTATTGCAGCAGCTGGCCAAGTATGTCTTATACAGCTCAACAAGGAGAAGATGGGAAAGAAAGGGACACATTGTGGATTCTATTATGCCTTTCACTACGGCTGTAAAAATCCTGCTTGGCTGGATTATAAGGTCTTTTTAAAAATTAATAGCCAACAAAATAAAAGAGATATCAGTAGTTTTAATATTATTTAATTAATATGAATATGAATTTTTGAAAAGCTGTTGCTTTCCTTTATTCTCAATAGCACTGAAAAGGATTTTCATGCAATCAGTATGGTTCCAACAGTCCCCCAGCTCCCTTTTTTATTTCCCCTCTGGTACAGCTTCAAGACAGATGCTTCCCAGAACAGCCAGTAAAACTGTGAAGGGTGCTTTCAAAGCTGATCTGGTGAGAAGCAGAGAGAATTGCAAAACGTGGAATGGCTGAGGGAATTTGTAATGTTATTCTGCACTTCACACAGCTCTTACATTACAGCCTACACATTGTATTTGCTATGCTGCTATGAAAAATCCAGTGTCTGCATCTACTAGAATTTCCAGGGTCCAAAGGAAGACAGGGAGATGCTCAGGAGGAAGCAAGAATGGATATCATGGCAGTGGTTGCACAGTGAGCTTTATGATCAAAAAGCCCTGTGAAGTTCCATGGAAAGTGAGCAGATTTCTGTGCATCAGGATTTAGCCCTGTAATCATTCAAGGTCAGGCTGGATGGGGCTCTGAGCAACCTGTTCTAGTTGAAGATGTCTCTGCTCATTGCAGAGAGGCTGGACTGGATGACTTTCAAAGGTCCCTTCCAAAAACTTGTCTATAATTTTATGATTTTTTAACTGCACCTTCACTTGTTTTTTTCCATGTATGTTTGTCTAAATGATGCACAGAGAGAGCTATGACTGTGGTTTACTCATTTCTTTATATTTGGATTTGCAATCTTAAAAATTCCTGACTCATCTTTCATGCTAGGAAATAGATACAAAAAATCACAGTGTCTTCTTACTTCTTTTCTTCTCTTTAGGCACCGAGATATTTAATAATGGCAGATAAATAAACTAACCTAAACACTTAAAAAATCCGTGGGAAACTAAATCAAGAAGAGGAATAATACCAACAGCTCCTCCTGTCCATACCTTTGCTGACTGTTAAATTGTTTCCCTGACAGCAAACACACTTACATTTTTTTAAGGGCATATTCCTGCTTATGACTAACTGGGCATTCACCTGTTCGTAATTAACTGAGTATTAGCATCTCTGACCATGAAGGTCAGCAGTCTGTAAGCAGCAAGGATCCTGAGAGTTCTCCAAATTAATTGAAATATCAATAATTTAAGTGATGAGGTCCTCACTGCAAAACCTAATGAGGGCATTTGTTTACTTGTACTTCCTTGGCTTGATGGAGAATGTCTCCTTTGGTTGCCAGAGGACAGAGGTTACACTTGGCTACAGGAGCCCAACCACAGACACCCAGTGACTTCTGGATTTCTGTGGAGCTGTCAAATTCTTCTCACCCTTTTCAACAATGATGAACATTGATGGGATAAAAAGGCAACTCTGTGGCTGAGGAGGGAAATGAGGTGTCAGGACAAAATACACAATTATATCATGCTAGAAGAAAATCAAACCCATCTTCTGAGCTTTATAAAAAGTATGGTGCACTAAACACAAAATAATAAAAGTATTTTATTTTTTTAATTCCATCCCATTCAGCATCTCATACCACCCATATTCTTCAAAATCTGAGTGTGAACCCGAAATATGATTTTGAAAATGGAAATTAGGGCTGATGAGCATTCCAGCCAAAAATTCAGTGATATAGCCATTTTCTGGGGCCCTGTCAGGGTTCCCAGAGGAGAGAATTTTGATACCCTGTTCTGCAGTGCTTGGAGAGGAGGATATTCTTGACTTTCTACTCTCCATATTAAGAAAGTTTAGTAATTTAGGGTGATGGTAATTCTTTATTCTCATACCCACAAGAGTGATGCACAGAATTCAACAGGCAGTTGTAACCTTCACCCGACATTTTAATTCTGTACTAGCCAGAAAATTAAAATCCTTCAAAATCTTGCTTTTAATCAGTTCTAGAGTTTTTAGAGACACTTCTGCAGAACACTACTGGCTCCCAGTTCAGAATGAGTAAGTGGAAACTAGCACTGTCCACATCTCAGCCTTAAAAAAAAAGACACAGGAAAGGTGAGATGTCTGACATTTTCTCATGCCTTGTTAGCAATCACAGATCCAAGGCAATCTGCCTATATATTCTTATACTGAAGGGCTGTTTCCTAATATTACTGGTTTATTGCTGTTTCTTCCACCTGTAGACTGTTGCCCAGCACTGAACCAAGCAGAAAAGCATTCCTGCACTTCACAAATGGCAAAAGGGAAGGACCTTTCCAACTCTCACCAAGATCTTTGACAGGTGAGGCCTTACAGAACCCAGTCCCTCAGATCTGACAAACACTGTGATTCGTGGCTGATGAAGGGATATTGGCTTTATAAAATAATACACATGAGTAAATTTACCAATAAAAGAGAGACAGTTGGTAGAATAGACATCAGCCTATGAAACCTAACAAGTTTCATGGTATTTTCAAGCCTTTTTGTTGTTGTTGAATATCAAGAAAGGACAATCACAGACAAAATTCCCATTGAGGTAAAGTTGCCAACTCTCCCTACTGGAGCCACAGGTTCCATTACACCAAGGGCACAAAGAGCTCCCAGACCACAGACATCAGCCCAAACTGGAGCACCAGGTCACTGATAGATTATTAACCCTCCATATTTCAATTTTCAACAGGGCACGTGCCAAGGGAAACTCCTTTGCCATTCCTCACCTCACTCCAGGAAGGAATAGACAACTCGACTGCTGTGAGGAACATTCCTCTGTGGGCTCTGTGCTGGGCATTTAAAACACAAACACTGCTCAAACAAATGGACTCAATTTAATTAAATCAATAGCCCAAGCAAATGACTTTTTCAAGTGTAAGTTTTATTAAGTATTGTTTTACATTACAGGGAAGCTAGTGCCAGGAGAAAGAACTGGGCAAGGTAGTGAGCAAAATACAAAGCACTGAGCCTCCTGGGAATTTGTTCTCCTGTTTATCCAACATGCTGGTACTCAGCCTATTGCTCAATTGAGTCTTTTATACAATGTCCTCTCCTGGGTTACCTAAATTAATATGAAACATGATCACTAATGAGATGCATTGCATTTGGAATTTTACAAGAAAAAGAAGAAGAAGAAGAA